>JAJOOS010006588.1:0-23230 GCA_029582725.1 Solanum chiquidenum
TGGGTCAACACTTAGCCAAATTTCCTGACTGAGTTCTGGGGAAGTTTTCTGTCACGAACCACGGACCTGCAGGACGGACCGTGAGTCCATCAACGGTCCGTGGATGGTGTCCGTGAGTGCCACCTGTAACACCAGAAATCTGAAATCTCTATTTTCGGATACGGGGTGTTACATATAGCATGACTCGATTTGGGTTATTGTAGACCGAATGACAAAATCGACTCATTTCATTTCCATCAAAGTTTCATACTCAGCGGAGGGCTATGCTTAGTTGTATTTGAAGGAAATTGTGAGGTTGCATGGAGTTCCCTTATCCATTATCTACGATCGTGGTACCCAATTCACCTCTTAATTTTGGAAATATTTCCAAAAGGGTCTTGGTACTCATGTTATGCTTCGTACAACCTTTCATCAACAAACCGATGGGAAAGCAGAGCGTACTATCCAAACCTTGGAAGATATGTCACGAGCATGTGTAATTAACTTCAAGGGTAATTGGGATGATCACTTGCCTTTAAATGAGTTTGCGTGTAACAATAGCTATCATCCAAGTATTGGCATGGCTCCATTTGAGGCCTTATATGATAGGAGGTGTAGATCTCCTATAGGTTGGTTTGAAGTGGGTGAAGTTGCTTTGATATGTCCCGAATTGGTACATGAGGGTTTGAAGTGGGTGAAGTTGCTTTGATATGTCCCGAAATTGGTACATGAGGCTATGGACAAAGTTCAACTTATTAGAGAAAGGTTGAAAACGACTCACAGTCGACAAAAATCCTATGTCGATGTTAGAAGGAGAGACCTTGAGTTTGATGTTAATGATTAGGTCTACTTGAAAATTTCACCCATGAAGGGTTTAATGAGATTTGGGAAGAAAGGGAGGCTTAGTTCCCGATAAGTGGGCCTATATCAAATTTTAAGGCAAATTGGCAAGGTTTCTTATGAACTTGATTTGCCTAATGACTTGGCATCGGTGCATCCAATTTTCCATGTCTCCGTGTTGAAGAAATGTGCTGGAGATCCGACATCTATTGTTCCATTAGAAGGTATGGGAGTTAAGGAGGATCATTCATATAAGGAAGTTTCGATTGATATTTTAGACCGACAAGTTAAGAAGTTGAGAAATAAAAAAGTTGCTTCCATGAAAGTTCTTTGGAGGAATCAGTTAGTTGATGTTGCTACTAGGGAGGCCGAGGCCGATATGATGTCCCGTTATCCTCATCTCTTTCCCTCTGTTCCTACTCTAGCTTGAGGTATTTAGCTCCTCATGGTTTACTCTTTGGTGTCATGTGTCTTATATATTCCCATGATCTCCTCATTTTTGCATGTTCATGAAAATCTTGAATTTAAATAAAAAGTAGTTCACTTGATTGATTCATTCATGCTGATGTGCATTTGAGCATGAGTGGCATATAGACTTCATGATATGATGTTTTGGACATGCTCTAGCTTGGAGTTGATATGTGCAATTGTGTAAGTGCATTCATGTTGGGCTGCTAGGTCTTGTTCCTATCTTCCTTATGATGTTTTGAATATGTTTTGTCTTGGAGTCGAGGTTCATCCTTGGTTTTGTGCATTTTGATTAAATTGCATTAATGATTGGGTTGTTAGTTTATCTCCTACTCTTTAAGTGCTAGTTTGAGTTCCATTTGAGGACGAATGTTCCGGGGGGATATTGTAACACCTTGGAATCAAGAAGGCTATAAAAGGGGCTAAGAAGGCAGTCACCAGCCCAATCTAAGTTGTGGGACCATCCATGAAGCCCTTGACGGGTTGTGAAGGGACCACGGCTTGTTATCGTGCTCGTAAAAGAGTTCTGGAACCTGTCCAAGTTGGTTCCCTTCCCAAGAACCCTTAGACGGCCTGTGGTGAGCATCACGGATCGTCAAGATAGTCGTGAAGAGGGTCAGGGTAATAGGGATCCTTCCCCAGCCACTGTTCAAGGACCATGACTGCCATAACGGCTTGTTGAGTCCTTGAAGGGCCGTGAAGACCACCGTGGCAATGGTCGCGTCAGATTTAAGTCTGGGTCTTTTGGGTCTTTTTCTAATTATTCTATACTAATACTATGTCGTTTTGCCCTTACCTAGAAGTCCTATATAAGTGTTTTTAACCCCAAATTTCCTCAATTCAAGTCATTCTCTTAGATTTCTAAAAGAAGAACAAGTTTTCTTCTCCAAAATAATTCTCTCTCAAGAAATCTTGAAGAAGAAAGATTCAACCTAGGGTTCTAAGTCAAGTCTCCAATTCTACCATTGAAGGCAAACTTTTGGCATTGAGGTATGATAGTTTTCATCCATGGAGCCCTCTCCTCCATGGAGTTTCCAAATTCTCCAATTTACAAAGTTAGAATCTCAATTGAGTTAGGGATTTTCTTCCATGTCATAGGTTCCTTTATATATTGATTTATTTGATTGGGTTATGAATTATTATGCATGAATTGAGTTATATTCAATGTTTTTAAGATGAATTCCCATGAACCCATACTTAACCCGTGTTTTCTAGATATTGATGATTGAAATAGGGTTTTGAACTATGAAAGGTGATTTATGGAATTATGCATGTTCTTATGGAATAGACGAAATATGATGCAAATTGCTTTGAGAGTAAAGCATGTATTTTGTTGTAATTGTGAAAGGATTTCTCATTTAACTACGTCATGCATAAATATGAAAAGTTTTCTCACATAAAAAACTCTAGGGTTGAAAGGTCTTCTCACCTAAAATGAATCAAAGTTAAGGAGTTATTCTAAGAATCAGGCGAGCGGTGATTACCCATGACCTCTAAGGAAGACAAAAAGTGATTACCCATGTCATATGATATAAGGAAATAGGCAATTACCCAAGTCTTTTAAAGAAAAGATAAATAAGAATAATAAATATTTTGTAGGATATATGGTAAGCACCAAGTGGACAAGTGGCGATTACCCATGTCCCATAAACTATGTGCCAACATAGGATTTGTCTAGATAGACATTAGCTAGTGGATCCACATAAGCTAGAAGTTCATGGTCTTACCTTGGCAAGTAGGACACCCCTTTTCGGTGTGGGAGACATCAGATTTCATGTTAAAGGCTCACATGGTCTTACATGTCAGTTAAAGGTAATTTTCCCACATTAATGAATCAAGGTTACTTCATAAGTATCTCACATGTGTTCAAGATGATGTTTACTTGCATTGGCCATGTTTTATGATTTATGTTTTCTAACTTTTTCATATCATGTTTTAGCTTGGTCATTGCATATTACGAAAATGTCCCTTTATCATGATTTTTATGTTTCATGCATGACTATCTTACTTAGTACATATTTTGTACTAACACATACTTTTGCCTTCATTTCTTATCTAAATGTAGGGTCCGATGCTCCAGGTTCAAACTTTCATGGCTAGGGATCTTTAGTAGACACTCGAAGATTGGTAAGCCCTCATACTCCGAGGATCGGGCCTTTATTTCATTATGTCATTTCATTTCAGTTTGAACTTGATGCACGGGTTACGTCCCAATTTTTTCTTATTTACTAGATGGCTTTGAGACTATGTTTAGACTTCCGCCTCTCTTTCCAAAACTTTTATATATTGAAATTGTCTTTTAAATCTCTTATATTATATTATCTTGTATCATGAATGTTGAGTGGCTTGTATGGGGCCTCTCGAGGTCTTATACGCCATGTTACGCCTAGGGGCTACCTTGGGTCGTGACAATTATAATATCACAATAGCATAGAAAAGGTAATGATCAACACTAATCCACCTTAAAATACAATTCAAGCATAGGTGAGAAAACATTTAACCAATGTGAATCCATAGGTGAGAAATACCTTTCACAATCATGATCATAATAGCATGTGAGAAAACCTTTCACAATAACATAATTACTTTCTCTTCAAAGCATCCCCAAATAATTTATAATAATTTCATAAAAACATGCATATCTTCATAAATTCATAGTTCATAAGTTCATGGGTTCATCATAGGTTAGTAGTTGAAAATCATAATTAAGGCATGAGTCAATATGATTTCAACTAAATATCATGTATTAACATCATGCATTTGGAGACTTAATATACAATAACAAATCATAATTGAATGAAACCCACAAAGATTGAACTGAAACCCTAATTTGATCAATGTAAGTTTGAGATTTGAGGTATTGAAAACCTTGGGGACCCCATGGAGAAATGGACTCCATGGGTGAATACCTACATACTTTGCTACTCAAAGTCCAAGATGAATGGTGAATTGAAGACTTGAAAGGGACATTAGCTCTTCTTTTTCTTCCTTAGGTTGAGAGGAAATTGAGGAGTTAATTTGGTTAGGTTTTGGGGAGTTAAGAGAATGGGCTTGAAGTGGGTAGTTTTAGGACTTAAAAGTTTTATATAGGTCTTAGGTTAGAAGAAAAAACTACATAGTATTGTTTTAAAATAGTTAGGGGATAGACCTAAAACCCCCTTAAAATAACTATCGGACTCGATCTACGGTTCCAACCTATGGACCATTGGAAGACCGAATCGCAAAATTATTTTTCTCCCCCTCTAAGCCTTCTATTTCATTTGTTATTTTTAGGAATAAAAAAAGATACACAGATAGAGTACAAAATAGACTTCTTTTTATTAAATTAAAAAAATATTATTAAAACTAATAAAAGAAATTTTTGAATCACTAAATATATATATATATATATATATATATATACACCAGATATGTCTCTTAGTAATTTCTAATGGCTACTCGCGTGATTTGGAATAGAGTTAGAGAAATTTCTACGGTCCATACTAGTCAATCGTAGACCAAGTAGTCAAACCATGAAATCACTTAACTTTTTGACGTGACCCTTATAGGGTCCGTAGGAATTCCTACGGTCAGAGACCCTAACCGTCGATTTCATCTTGGACCTCAAAATTTCACCAAGTCTGGGTTGTTTCTACGGATCATATCTATGACTCATCGGTCATTTGAAGGACCGCCCTGGTGAACTGTAGAAAGAGGTACTGGAATTGATTTTGAAAATTTATTTTCTTCCTTTCTATGATACTGGTCTACGACCGTATAAAGTCCTACGAACCATAGACTACTCTTGTAGACATGAACCTATTGTTGCAATTTAATGCAGTCTTTTCCTTTTGAAATCTGAGGTGCTACACTAAAGAGTCCAATTTTTTTTTATCTTTTAGAAGAAATATAAAAGGGATTTATGAGAGAGAAAAATCATCTTCCATTTTTGTGAAAACGCATTACAAAGTACCTTATAAGGATTTATAGTTTTTAGCAATTTTGTAATTGAGTTTTATGGGTGTTTGCTTTGAAAATTCTGGGATTTGAAGTTTGTGTCAACAATTTCACATAGATAATAATCTTTTTCATTATAACATTCTCTGATTTCCATATGTGTGGCTAAAATCCCTGTTCTAGGGGTGTGCAATTGAATTTTGGTATTGATTAGAGTATTGGGGGTTGTAGATTGCTCTATTTTATATTAATTCAAATGAATTAAAATCTTGTTATCATGTTTGAAACTATGTTTTTGTGTTGCAAACCCAAACTTAGCTTAGACCTTCAGGTTCTTGCTTTGGAAAAATTGCATGAAATGAGTACTTGTGGTTGATAATTGCATATTGGCTTTAATCAATAAGTTTGCTTGGTAAAGATATTTAGATTTTACTTTAAAATGATACAATTGCTTGTGAAAGAAATCTATATTCAGGTTATAGATTGCTTTGCATAGTTTTCACTATAGGCTTGAAAAATATCTTGTGAATAAACAACTTGTAAGACATTTTGTATCTTACATTGATCTAGCCTATCCATTATGAGTTAATGTTAATGAGCAAACACCTTTACCCATATTCGAAATATATATATAATTGTGCACACTCCTAGATTCATTCTCATACATGCTTATCACTATTGTTTACTTGATCTTGCTGATTAATTGTTAACTATACTCTCTCGAATTGATAATTTGAAATTTCTAAGATTTAGTTTATGTTAAATGCTGGTTTTATAAATCTACAAGAAATTAGCTCACGATTTTGACTTCTAAACAAAATTCTAACATAGACCGCTCTTTGTGGGATTTGACCCAAACCTTGTTTGGGTTATTTATGATCGACAATCACTTATACACTAAATTGTAAGGTGTACAATTGAGCTCTATCAAATACCTTGACTTGAATTATCTTAAACTTTTCATCTTCGTACTATCAAGCCTTGATATGATCCAGTAAAAGTGAGTATGCCTCAACACGAGTAAGAACTGTACTAGGATCCAAACTATCAAGTTTCACAATGTTAATAACCAAGGACTGAATATTTATTGCAAAAGGACGATCCTCCACTCACAACATAGCCAAGAAACCCATACTTATTGACTTTCGACTCAATTCATCTTCTACCACATTCGTGTTGCCTCGGTGACATAAGATAGTGATATAATAATCGTTAAGCAACTCCAACTGTCTCCTCTGCCTTAGATTCAAATCTTTCTAACTAAAAATACATTTAAGACAATGATGATTTGTGACACCTCACAATGTACTCCATATAAGTAATGCCTCAAAAAATACTCGAGTGAGCTCGCCGACAGAGGTTCAAACACATGAAGCCCAGAGCAAGAGAAAGGCAAGCTAAGGAGCAGTTGGTGATCTGCCCATTGTGATCGGCGCGCCCGACTAATATAGCCCAATGGGTCACGATTGAGTTTTAGGCCAATTTTTGGGTAAATTATAAATAGTCTTAAGGAAAGAGAAAGACAGGAGTTCGGAAAAGAGTTCAAAAATTCAAAAGTTATTACCAATAGTTCGAGTACCTTGTGAAGAACAGTTTCTAGTTTGTTTTTTTTTTTTGGGGGGGGGAGGGGGGTTTCAACTTTGTTCTTGAAATTGATAAATTAAAGTTGAATTCAAAGTGGGTTTGCATGTAATTGTTTATTTTCATATTACCCATGGTTGTTTTCATAAAAGTTATAATTTCTTTACTTTTTATGATGGGTGGCTAAAACCCCAAGATCTAGAGGTGCAATTATGGGGTTGGATGTTGGTTTAATGTAATAGGTATTGTGTTACTCTCTATTTTGATGTTGTTCATGTATGGATTGGGGCTAATTAGCACAGGTTAAGCTTATAGGTTAAGGTTGCAAACTTAATTCTTACTTTCGATCTCCGATTGATGCTCAACAGAGATTGATTGGACTGGGTAATAAGTGTGATACTTGGAATTTAGGTTTGATGTTTGTAACTTGCTTGAAAATAGAGGTTATGGGTCGGATCTAATTGTCATATTGTTGCATCAAAAAAGAGAATATAGTAAGGTATTGGGCTTCTCAATGTAGCACATATATGAGACCGAAAGGAGATTCTATGATATGACACTATGAGATCAAAAGAAGAATAGTATCATTGAAGATGGCCCAACCTATCCATGAACGTTCATCACTATAGAGCAACACAATTACTCCTATGTGACATCGATTTCAAATCTCTGCACTCATAGATTACTTGTTACTCATTTGAATTTTTGAAATCTTGGTTTAATTGCGACTTGTGACAACAAAATTCTTTTATTAAATTTGGTAGAATGATCCACCGACTTGTTTTATTATTGCAATCAAGCGAATTTACATTCCAAAATTCCCAATAGAATTTCTAGCCCCATAATATTCTCTGTGAAATTCGACCCCGACTCTTCATTGGGTATTTTTATTGACGACGATCGCTTACACTTTTCATTAGTTTTGAAGAGTAGTTTGAGTGTTATCAATTTTTGGCAAAGTAATTTGGACCTTTTGACGAAATCAATTTCTAAAATCTTGTTGTGGGTTCCACATTCGTGTTTTTAACTTGATTTTGTGGTGGTCTCCAATTGTTGTGGTTTTAGTGCAAAAATGTTTGTATTTATGTTGTTGTTCTATTTTTGATAGCATGACAGCGTTTGGAGGCCATTCAGAAGGGAAAAGCTTTGGAATTGTGATTTTAGAGTGTGCAGGGTCTATTTTGAGGTAGGCTATGACTTCATGTCCTTTAAATTTAGCTCGAGAATGTAAATGCATGTTATTTAAATGAAATTTGGTTTGGGTTTCTAGTTGAACCTTCTTAACTTGTTAGGAATCATGTTTTAGGCTTTACTTTGGGTTTTTTGGGACTGTTAGCATATTGTTTCCCTGCTTGTGATCAACCTTACCTTGTGGCCCGTGTTTGTAATTGTTTATCATTGTTGTTGGAAGAATTTTTGGCCTTAGTCTAGGTGTAGACTAGTGTTTTCCTTAGGCTTGCATTTTGTAGTTGATATGCCTTCGAACTGCTCTAACGTCGCTTCAGATGGCTTAGCTCCATGAAGACTAATGTAATATACTTGGGTCTAATAGAATGCGCCTCAGTTAGGGGACAACTCGGCTCTAATGAACTTCTATCCTTAACTTCTTTTTACTATGGCTCCAGTGATTCACAGTAGAGATTTTAGGTTTCATTCAACGATTTGGGATTGGTTTTTATTAAGGCTTGGAGTTTTGTATGGGTTACTTCAGAGAGGAAATCGTTCCACAGTGGCCTTGTGATGATTATTTGACTTGGGTTTCTTCGGAGTAGCACATTTGTTCAAAAATTTAATGGTTGGTCATGTTGACCTACTTTAATCGCTAATTCAAGGTTTGGACATTTGATATTCAGCCACAATTCGCGTTTGGGTTCATTGTCCTTTGCAAAGTTTATATCTATCGGCTTGGTTCTATTGGTCCCGTTGGAAGGACTATCTATTGTTTGAGGCCTTGGCTACGCACTCTCCAACTCTGAATTCACTATGTTTTGTTCCTAGTAGATGAAGTTCTTCTGTGTACCTGTCAGGCTTATGGGGTCTGTTCGGTTTTATACTTAAACTTCCGCACAAGTGTAGCTTCTAAAAATATGGGGTCCAGTAAGGTTGTTAGTTAGTTATTCTCTTTCATTTATGTTCTTTTATACAATTGTGTGCTTTCCTATTATATTTCTGCTCGTTTGACCTCTGTTGTATTAATTCTTGCTTTTCATAATGTCTTTACTTTTATAGATCAGTCGACCTATGATACCTACTGAGTACCTGTTCTTTTGGTACTCACCCTGCATCTATTCTGCGACGCATGTTCGAACACTAGTTTTATGCACTAATTTCAAGCCGGATGCAGTGGGATTCAGAGGTGAGGGTGAGGTTATGGAATTTTGAATCATACATGTCTCATTCTGTATAGTTTGGCTTGTCTTTTGTATTTTGAGACAAGTCTATATATTTTGGTCAACTTTTAGGACTTGTACTCTTTTTTTGTAGTGGCTTTGTACTTGTGACCACCAAGTTCTTGGCTAGATTTGTTTTGTCTATATGTGTATGTATAATGCATCCTCTCATTTCTCCTAGAAAATCTTGTTACGTTTCTTAAATTGTTCCTCTTTTGCATTTGGAGAATATTGTACACTTACACTCATTACTTGTCTTTCTGGGATACGAGTTGGCTTACCTACTAGTGGGTTATAGTAGGTGTCATCATTACTCGAGTTTACAAATTGATATCTTTATATTTAGATACCCTTCAAAAAAATTGTTACTCCACCACCGATGACAAGTCTTACTTCAATGACTTAAATAAAGGAAAAAGGCCTAATTTTAGGACATCATAATACCAAAACAATTATGCAATAATAGAAACATTAACGCTTAGTCATTTGGAAATTAGAGACCCTTTCTTCTTCTACAAATGCAACAATGTTATAAATATGTAGGCTATCAATACATAGTTATTCAAAATATCAACAAAAGTACACAAAAAATCATCACCAAATTTGTTTTTCAATTGCCTGAAAGTTACAACAATATGAGAAGTTCTATTTCTGATCATATGGTTGTTTCAATGTTCTTGAACAATTCGCTCCTTCAAATTATGAGAGCTTAATCATGAATTGTTTTTCCTCTTTAGTGTTTTCTCTTTATGATGAGAGGGATCATCAACTACCTTTCGTGGATAAATAAAAAAATTAAATAGATTAATAAGATAATTGATTTGTTTCAATTTTGTCTAAAAACCGATTCATTTTGACTTCAACCTAAATGAAAGAGACTTTTATTTCAACCCAAACTTGGACACATTTTACTCTTGAATTAAACCTTTAAACGGTCTTTTTTGGTCCATTATATCATTGCAATAATTCTTATAAAATATAGCCACCTTATTCTCCCTCTTCTATCGCTCTCACTCAAGACCTTAGACAGAACCCTAGTAAAACCTAGCCACCGCCACTATCGCCTCCATCAATCTCTCATCCCCCTCTTAAACAACAATTTTTCAGAATCAGACCTTTCTTTCAACTATAAATATATGAGATTTGTTGCAATATTTTTTAGAGGCATCCAAAGTTGGAATCCAACCGAATTACTAATTGCAAAAAATCTCAATGATTAATCTCGCAAATTGGATTTTTGATAAAAAAAATTAGGGCACTTCCATCTCAAAAAGAAAGAGGGAAAAAGTAGAATATTAACTGGGCGATTAGTTTTTTTTTCCAATTAATCACAATGTTTGCTTTCTTTTCTATTGGTTTCTTATAGAAATTAGATCGATTGATGAAAGCTCAGCAAGTAATATTTTATCTTGGTTTCATACAAAAATACAACTCATCTCAACCCACGTTGCTGCTCAACAAAAGGTAATCTTCATTCATGTTTTATTTAGCCTTTCATTAATGATCATGTGTTTATATTCTATGAAATTAAAGATTATAAGATAATTATTTATAAGATTTTCTTTAAAATTCTTTTTAACTTAAGAAATTTGTTTGTTAATAAATTTTAACTATATTGTTAGATCTCTTTAATATTGTTCTTCCCCGTTATTATGGAGTTGTTTGCCTAAATGAACACTGACTTGTGGTAATTATCAATCGAAGTCATATCTTTATTATTTGTTACCCAAAAGTTATCATGAGGTATCTCTAGAGTCATCCTAAGTAAATTTTGGTAATTCTTAATGTGGCCTCTTGATATGTCATGTAATCTCTTTGACTTTGATTGATAATGACCACAATTGAGCGTTCATTTAGGCAAACAACTCCATAATAACAGAGAAGAACATTATTAGAGAGATCTAAGAGTATCATTAGAATTTAGTAACAAACAAATTCCTTAAGTTAAAAAAAATCAAATGAAAAATCTTATAAACGATCAACATATAATCTTTAATTTCTTAGAATTTAAACACATGATTATTAATTAAATGCTAAATATAACCGGGATGAAGATTACCTTTTGTCGAGCAGCAATGGGGGTGGAGATGAGTTAAATTTATGTGAGAAACCAAGAGAAAAGATTACTTGGTGAGCTTTCACCAATAAAAATTCTGTAAGAAACCAACATAAAAGAAAGTTAGCATTTTGATAAATTGAAAAAAAAAACTAATTTCACAGTTAAGAATATGCTTTTTCCCTCTTTCTTGTTGCAATAGAAAAGTCCTAATTTGTCATTTTCTTCATCAAAAATCCCTTTTTGGAGATTAATCAATAGTTAAATGTGAGAATTTTAAAATTATTAATCGGGATGGATTCCAACTTTGAATGCCTCAAAAAAAATTGCAACAAATCACAATATTTAAAGTTGAAAATAAAGGTTTGATTCTGAAAGTAGTTGTTTGAGAAGGAGATGAGAGATTGATGGTGACGAGATGGCTGGTGGTTACTTTTACTAAGGTTATGTCTAAGGACTTTAGTGAGAGCAATAGAAGAGGGAGAATAAGGTGGATTATTTTTATAAGAATTATTGGACCAAAAAATATTGTTGAAAGTTTTAATCTATGAGTAAAATGTGTTCAAATTTGTGTTTAAATAATAGCCTCTTTCATTTTGGTTGAAGTCAAAATGAATCGATTTTGAGATAAAAGATCCACGTTTAGTGGTCCCGACCTCAACTTAGAACCATCTTTACTTTCGACCTCTACTGATCTATTTTCAAACACAAGAGCCACTTTTAGTGGTCCCGACCACTTTGATTTCGACATTCTCCAAAATAATCTCAACAACGAATTGAAGAGCAATACAAGATCACCTACCAAAAACTCCTAATGTAGGATTTTGGTGTCATGCCGGCTCTTCACCTTCTCTTTGTAGAGGGCTGAATATTCATAAGCTCTTAGCCGGAATTCATCTAACTCATGGAGTTGGTTAACACGCTTTTTTGAGGAAACCTGCCAATTCGAATTCACAACTTTTAAAGCCCAGAAGACCTTGTGTTCTTACTCTACCAAAAAGTGACAAGATATCTCAAACACTAATTGATATGGAGACATGCCGATAGGGGTCTTGAAAGCAGTACGATAGACCCATAGAGCATATTCAAGGTTCTTTGACCAATCAGTGCGATTGGCATTAACCATCTTTGTCAATATGTTATTGATCTCACGATTCGATACCTCCATTTTCCCATTAGTGTTTGAATGATAAAGAGTGTCCACCTTGTGCTTTACCCCATACTTGGACAATAATTGCTCAAATTGTCGATTGCAAAAGTGGGAACCACCATCGCTGATGATACCACGGGGAGTACCAAACCTTGTAAAGATGTTTGTTTTGATAAATTGAGTTACAGACCTTCCCTTATTTGTGGGAAAATCCAATGCTTCTACCAACTTTGAAATATAATAAACAACCATAAGAATGTGTTTGTTTCCAAAAGATCTCACAAAAGGTCCCATAAAATCTATCCCCCACTTATCGAAAAACTCAACTTCAAGGATTGGTGAAAGGGTAAATTCATTCCTATGAGAAATATTTCCTCGTTTTATATATTGGGAACATACCTTAGAAAGAACATTCGCATCTTTATATAATGATGGCCAATAATAGCCACTTTGTAGGACCTTTGATGTAGTCTGAATCCCACCATGGTTCCCATCTACCGGCAACGCATGGCAAGCTTTAAATATTTCTATCACCTCGACTTTTGGAACACACCTCCAAATTATATGATCACCACATTCCCTAAAGACATAAAGCTCATCCCAAAAGAACTTTTTAACATCGAAGAGAAACCTCTTGCATTGATACCCATTTAATCCCTCGGGAATGATCTCACACACCACATAATAGGCATAATCAGCATACCATGGCATGGAACCATCAGAAATCGCCATCACTAACTCATCGGAAAAGGAAACTTCAATGTCCTTTTCATCAACCAACACTTCATTATATTCAAGGCGTGACAAATGGTCCGTCACCTGAATTTCATAGCCTTTACGGTCCTTGACCTCAAAATCAAACTCTTGGAGTAATAGGACCTACCGAATCTACCTCAATTTAGCTTCATTCTTCCCTATCAAGTACCTAAGGACAGAATGATCAGTGTGCACAATCACCTTAATACCTAATTAATAGGCCATAAATTATTCAAATTTGTACACAATAACCAATAACTCTTTCTCCATTAGGGTGTAGCTCTTTTGAGATCCATTTAACGTCTTGCTAGCATAGTAGACAGGGTGGAAAATTTTGTTCTTTCTTTGGCAAAAAAACTACACGAAGGGCTACTCCACTAGCATCACACATCAATTAAAATGGAATACTTCAAACCGGGGCGATAATGATTGGGGTTCTGGATGAGTTTCTCTTTAAGACAGGAGAATGAATTTATGCAAGATGCATCAAAATTAAAAACACTTTTTTTCTAAAAACTTGCTTGATCAACTTTGATTCCCTTGCCCAAAATCTTGTGCCCGAGTACAATCCCCTCTTTCACCATAAAATGACACTTCTCCCAATTAAGGACAAGATTTCTTTCAACACAACACTGCAAAACTTTACTCAAATGACTCAAACGCTCTTCAATGGAGTCATCCACTACAAAGAAATTATCCATGAATACCTCCATTGATTCTTCAACCATGTCCGCAAAAATTAATAGCATACAACTTTGGAAAGTTGTCAGGGCATTCCATAACCTAAACAACATTCTCTTAAAAGAAAATGTACCATATGGACACATAAAAATAGTTTTCTCTTGATCCTCCAGAGTAATGGAAATCGTGTTGAACCTCGAATACCTGTCCAAGAAGCAATAACATCCTCTACCTGCAAGGCGATCCAACATTTGGTCCATGAAACACATTGAGAAATGGTCTTTCTTGATCCATGAATTATGTTTCTGATAGTCCATGCATACTCTCCATCTGGCATTGGTTCGAGTATCCACCAACTCATTCTTTGCATTCAGTACAAATGACATACCATCCTTATTAGGAAGGCCTCTACTTTCCCTTTTGACAAATCATTTGCAACAATCACCGGAAAGGGATTGTTACTCCCGAAGAAAACAAACTGGAGATGCAAAGGCAACACTTTCAATTCTAACTTCGGTGGCTCTTCAATAGATGGCTTGACCAGAGGATTTTCTCGATTTTTTAAATCAATATCTAGCTTTTTGTGGTTGGATAAGAATGAACGTGAATCTATAAGAGCTACCAAAACTTCTTTGTAATCATGAATCTCTTCTCCATCATAATTAAGTTTAATCGCAGCCAACAATTCATCAATACAAGACATCTCCCTGATACTAGCTACAACCTTATCAATGATGTCCACAATATTCATATCACTCGGATGCTTCATAGACTTGCACACATTAAACTTAACTTCTTCATTGTTTACCCAAAACTTCAATTCCCAACTTTCAATGTAAACTAGAGCTCTCTCAGTAGCTAAGAAAGGCCTACCAAGAATAATGGAGATTTCCACATCAATGTCACAATCTAGCACAACAAAATCGGTGAGAAAGATAAACTTGTCCACCTTCACCAAAATATCATACAATACCCCTATTGGTCTCTTCATAGATCGATATGCCATCAATAATCACATAGTAGTTAGCTTGGGAGCATCTAGACCTAGCTTCTTGAAGATTTTTAAGGGGATTAGATTAATGTGCACTCCCAAATTGCAAAGGTCTTTCGCAAATTAATACATCCCAATAGTGCAAGGTGGAGTAAAGGCTCCCCGATCCTCTTTCTATATAATTACGTTGCTAGATATTTTGGCGCTACAATTATGTGAGACTTCAATAATCTCAAATTCCATTCATCTTTTCTTTGCCACAAATTCCTTCATGACTTTAGCATATCTTGGCATCTCGTAAAGCATCCACTAGAGGGATGTTTACCGAAAGATTCTTGAACACACTTAAAAAAATTGGTACTTGGCATTACCCTCTATCTTCCTCAAACGTTGATGAAAATAAGGGGTTACTTTAATTGGAACTTGACATTTGGTTCACAATCCACCTCACCCCCGAATTTGAATCACAATCACTCCCGAGATTATCACTATTAGCATTCTTAGTAACAACCTCTAATTCATTCGCACTTGTTTCAACCGGTGATCATTTATCAACAATCACTTTCTTATAGCCATCTTCTTCATTCAAAGCATCATTATTCAATACCTTACCGCTTCGGGTCATAATAACCAAGACATGATCTTTATTATTTGGATTACAAACCCTATCATTTGGAAAACCTTCCTTCAGTATAGGATTTAAATGAGCTGAGCTTTCACTCATTTGGGCCTCAAGTTTCTTTATGGAGATCGAGTGTGAGGTGATAGTTTTATTCAAAGTGGAGAAATCAGTTTTCACCTCTTTCAACATATTTTCGGACCCTTCTACCTTGTTGAGTATCCTTGCTAACATATCTTCACCCTGAAGACTCTCCAGATCCTCTTGTTGTTCCTTTGTCATAGGTCGGTCATGTGGTGGCACACAACGATCTCTTTCCCCTTCATGATCTCTCAAATTGATGCACCTATCACACTAATTCCTTTCTCAATCTCTCCAAACACATTCATGTTCTTTGATCCAACCTTGATTCCTTCTTTGCTTTTGATAGCTCAGACGAGAACCCCCCACTTGGTTTCCAATAAATTGAAATTCTTCATTATACATTAATTCAAATATATTATCTTCCAGACTCACTCCACTACTTGCTCCCATTGCATTTACCTTTTTGAAATTACCACTCATTACAAGCTTTCATAGTAGATCAAGTTGGGTCATTATTTTTGCCATATTCTTATCTCGCTCTTGGTTCTTAACATGCTTTTTATTTATACCAAAAGAGAGAGAGAGGGAACTTTATCTTCCCTAGTGTGTCAAGCCCGATTGATCTTTGTCATCTCATTTAGCAAAGCCAAAACCACTATGAATGATTGCCTCATGATTCCTCCATGCTCAAGTTGGTCAATGACTCTTTTGATCACTATGTCAAGACTTTGATAGAAAAATTGTAAGATGACGTTAGTTGGGAATCCATGATTAGGACATTGAATCAGCTTCTTTTTGAACCTCAATTAAGTATCATGAATTGGCTCACCATCAATCCGCTTAACACATTTAATACCATCTCGAAGATTCAACATCTTTGATTGAGGAAAGAACATCTCTAGAAATGATGCATTAAGTTCCTCCCATGATGTAATTGAATCTCTTGGAATCTCCTTCAACACCTTTGTAGCCTCACCCATCAAGGAAAAGGGGAACAATCTCAACCAAATGGACTCTTGAGTGATTTTTTTGAAGATGAATGGGCCACAGACATAGCAAAGTTCCTAAGGTGGTCATGATGGTCTTCATGAGCTAAACCACCATACAGCCCCTTCATTTGAAGTAGTTGGAGCATAGTTCATATCACATGAAATATATCATTGCCCACGGTTGGGGGCAAGGAGATAGCTTCCGCATTCCCAAGATCTTCCATGTTGACTTCATTCCAGTTTCCCACATCATTCATGTGTCCACGATTGTGAGTGGAATTACTACCAATGATGCTCAAATAATCACCTATTAAGAACACAACACGAAAAGTAATGGTAAGAGTGCTCGACTACAAACAAATCAGTTCACAAAATTACTTCACTAAAAGAATTTTATCACCACTCCCCGACATCGGTGCCATTTTGATAACGCTCAATTGTACACCTTATAAATCAGTGTATAAGAGATCCTTGATCATAAATAATACAAATTAGGTTGGGGTTGAACCCCATATGGAGCGGTCTATGTTAGATTTCAATTTAGAAGTAAAAGTCGTGATGGTAGATTTATAAAATGTGTTAAACATAACTAAATCTTATAAATTTGAAATTATCAATTTGAGAGAGTAGTGTTAACTATTAATCACCAAGATCAAGTAAACAAGAGCGATTAGCAAGTATGAGAGTGAATTTAGGAGTGTGCACAATTGGGTATCGATTTAAGTATGGGTAAATTTGTTTCCTCATTAACATTAACTCCTAATGGATAGACTAGATCAATCTAAGATTAAAAAAATGTATTTCCCAATCACAAGTTGTTTGTTCAGAAGAGCTTTCAAGCTATAACCTTAATATAGATTTCTTTCACAAGTAATTCTAGCATTTGAAAATAAAATTCAAATCTATTTACCCAGTAAACATAGTGATTAAAACTAATATGAAATTATCAATCACAATTACCCATTCCATGCAATCTTTCCCGAGAAAAAACATGAAGTTCTAAGCTAAATTTGGGTTTACAGACACTATAAATTCAAACATAGTAACAAGATTGAATCAAGTGGAATTTATATAAAATATAGCAATCCACAACACCTGGTACTCTAATCAATACCCAAATTCAATTGCAAACCTCTAAAATAGGGGTTTTAGCGACACATTTGTAAATTAAAGAAAGTTATACCAAAAATATTATTTTGCAAGTGAAATTGTTGATCCAAACATCAAATCCCATAATGCCCAAAGAAAAAACTCACCAAATTCAATTACAAAATTGCTAAAAACTCTAATTCTTTAAAAGGTTTTGTGTACTGTGTTTTTAGAAAGATGAAAGATGATTTTCTCTCTCTCATATATCCCTATTATACTCTTCCAAAAAAATATCTAAATTTGTACTTCATGACTCATTCGATTATGTTAGTCGGTCTTGCCGACTCACTGAGTTCATTAGCTTCTTCCTTTTTTACTTCAATCTCAGAGCTTCAGGTGTTTGACACCTTTGGTAAGCCTGAAAGAGTTTGATTTTCATGTTTCACGAGTCACCGAGTTGTCTCCATGCTTGCATAGTTGTTTAACCATTTTATGCAGAACATTTTGGTGATTAAACCATACTTCGTCTACTGAGTTGGCGAGTCACCATTCTTCTTCTTTCGTCGCCAACTTTTTTTAAACTTTTCAGCAGAAGTCTTAATCTCATTTTGCAAGGTCTGGCAACCTTGGCGAGTCGTCAATCTCTCTTGGTGAGCATAAGCTTCACTTTTTCTTTGTTTTTTTCTATGTTTTTGTCTTCTTTTTGAGTAGTTTTTCCTTACCTTGTCCTTGGACCTTATAGGTACAAATCAACACTTTAGCACTATAAATAGACATAAAAAGGCATTGATAACACCATTTGATGAACTAAAAAGCCTCAAATGAGTCCAGATACTCATCAGTATTAAATGGTGAAGCCAAGGAAGCAATTATGGATTTATAGGGTGTTTCGAGAATAAAGAGTTGTATTTGTGTCCTAAGTGTTAGTGATTTGACCAAGTTGATTATGGAACAAGCTCATAATTCTAGATATTCTATTTATCCTGGAGTAGCGAAAATGTATCATGATCTAAATAAACATTATTGGTGGTGTCGAATGAAGAGAGATATTATGGAGTATGTCTCAAGAAGTGAAATATGAACACCAAAGATTAGGTGGTCTATCTCAGAGGATACCCAAACCTGAGTGGAGGTTGGAGCAGATTGCCATGGATTTTGTGGTAGGACTACCACAGACTTTGAGAATTTGATGATAGATGGTTCATTATGGATAGATTGACCAAATCAACTCATTTTATGCAGTTGAAACTTCATATAGTACTGGGAGGTTGTTTAGAATTTACATCCATTAGATAGAATGTTTGCATTGTGTTCCCATTTCTATTATTTCAGATCTAGGTACTCAATTTAAATCCAATTTTTGGAAGTCTATGCAAAAGGAGTTGGGTATTAGAGTGGATATTAGTACAACCTTTCACCCAGAGACACAGATTGTCAGTCTGAGCAGACTATTTAGGTGTTGGAGAATGTACTATAGGCGTGTGTGATTGATTTTGGTTGTCATTGGGACAAATATTTTTCCAATAGATGAATTTGCTTATAATAATATTTATCATTCCAGTATTTAGATGACCTCGATTGAGGTCTTTTTGTAGAAAATGTCGTCCACAAGTGTGCTAGTTAATGGATTTGTGGTCAGACTTGGGGTACATATTTTTTGATAGATTCCTTAGATAAGGTCAAGTTGATTCAGGATAGACTTCTCACAACCCAAAGTAGACAAAAAATTTATGTAGATCAAAAGTTTTATGATCTAGAGTTCATCATTATAGAGAAGATTTTGGTGAAAGTATCTCCCGTGAGGGGTGTTATGAGGTTTGGGAAAAAGGGAAAGCTCAACCCTAGATTCATTGGTCTATTTGAGGTACTTTGGCATATTGGGGAGGTTTCTTATGAGTTGTCAATGCCCCTAGACTTATCGGGTATTCATATGGCTTTCCACGTTTTGGTGTTAAAAAATATCATGGTGATGTTTCTCATGTGATTAAATGGGTCTCAGTGCAGTTGGACCAAAATTTTACATTTTAGGAACGGTTATGGCTTTTGTGGATAGGCAGGTAAGGAAGCTGAGATCCATGGATACAACATATGTAAAGGTGCAATTGGGGCATCATCCAGTGGAGGAAGCCACTTGGAAGATTGAGTCCAACATGAAGAGAAGATAACCTAAGGGCTCATTTAGTGATTCGTCAATCTAGTAATCAATGTTAGTCGCTCCTCACCGAAAAGTCGTTATTTGAAGAGCCAAGGGTCTTTTGACCATTTAAATGCCAACCTTTCAAAAAACAATTACACTTTTTTTTCTTCCTAGATTTCACATAAACACTCCTAAATAGTTCTATTTCACTTTATCATCTTGAAAGGCTAATATTGTTAAGAAAGTGGTTTTCTGTGTCTTTTGAAATTTCGTGTGTCGAGATGGAATTTCTTCGATTCCATCAGTCCTGAGATATGGAATCTAGTTTGTGAGAGTTGTCGTGTTCAGATTCGTGGTTTTTTGAGGATTTGAGGTCCTAAGTTTGAGAAATTGTAAAAATAGCATATGGATTGACTTTGGTCAATATTTAGTGTTCAGATGCTTGGATCAGATTTTCGAGAGTTTCGTTGAATTCGATGGATGATTTTAGTCTTAGGTGAGGTCTTGGTTGATTTTTGAGAGGTCCCGATCCTCTTTTTACCTTTTTAAGTGTTATAATAGTTTCTTCAGACTTTCACAAGTTTCGGGTCAAGAGGACCTCAAATTCATATTTTGATGGTTCCATTGTGTCCAGAACATTGAGTACAGTCAATTAACATATATGTTTTATGTGTTCGGGGTTCCGATTGGATCTCGAGGGTCTGTTTGGTAAATTCTATGCCTTATATGTTTTGTTGGTTTCTGGTTCTGGTGCATGACTAGGGATGGCAATAGGGCGGGGCGGATGCGGGGCGGGATGGGTTTAAGGCTATGTGGGGTGGGGCGGGTTTATGGTTGTGTGGGGCGGGTTGAAGTGGGGTTTTTAAAAATTAATGCGGGGCGGGGCGGGGCGAGTTGCGGGTATATGTGATTTTATGTGGGTTCAAATTTAATTTTAAGTTTTTACATGTTATAAGAGTGATAGAGCATTATTTATTAAGATAATTTCTATAAATCTACTAAAATATTCAAGATAGTAAATGAATATGGTTCAATAAAAAATAATGCAATTTCTTACATATTTTCCAATTGACCTCTAAAAAATATTTTTTTATGTCACTATCCTATTAAATTAATACAACTTAATGAAAAAAAGAATTTCTTTTTATGAATTTTATTTTTAGTATCAAACTTAACTAGAAAAAGAAAATATTAAAAAAGTCATGCGGGGCAGGTTCATGCGGGGCAGGTTGAAAATGAAAAAAGTTGTTATGCGGGGCGGGGCGGATTAAAAAAATTATGGGTTAAGCTCAATCCGCCCCACCCCCACCCCGCACCGCTCCATCGCGATCGCATAACATTAATTTGAGGTTCATCCCGATCGCGTGGGTCTTGTTGCGATGGTCAATTTAAATGAGTTGAATGTCTTACTCATCCCGATCGTGTGGCTCTAGGTCACGATCGCGATGAGCATCTGAGACCTGGGTAGAATGTTTTCAAAAAATTGGGGTTCAACCTCATTTCACCATTTTTTAGTTTTGGGGTGGCGATTTGAACCAGGTATTCGAAGAAAAACATTTGGTTAATGATTCTTAACTCATAATTTTCTATTACCCATTATTATTTATGAATTTAAGTGTTCAAATCAAGCTTTTGGAATGAGAAATTGGGGTTTATCTTCAAGAACATAGTGAAATGATGGTTTTGATATGATTTTTAATCCTTTTTCGAAATGGTTTTCATTAATAAGTTTCAAATGTCTTGGGTAATGATTTCAAGTAAAGAATTTCGGATTCAAACTTCATTTTCAGAATTGGATTTTATTGATTGACCCATTTTTCAAAGTATATGAGTTGGGTATTGTTGTTTAAGAAAATTTATTGTGAATACTTGATTGATATATATTGTGTATCTTTGTACATTGGTCGAAGGGGAAGACTCAAGTCTTAGAGTGACTAGTTGATTGATTTTAAGGCAAGTGGTCTCTTAACATTGTGTTCTAGTAGAACTCATGTATTTCCTTCATTGTGTGTATTGGGAGTAATGGGAATGAGGCGAAGGGTTAATTGTTTCACTTGATTAAGCTTAATGAATAAAAAGAGGTTAAATGAAAATGTTATGTGTTGATCATAATGCTTGTGAATTGCCTTGTGATTGCCCCTATTTGATTGATTGATGAAATGCTTGATAACATGAATGTGGACTTGAAATGCTTGAATTAGTGTCTCTTCTTTACGGTGTGAACTTTCTTATGTGCCTTGATTGTTGTACACCGTAGTGAGACATGTAATATAAAGCCGATGGAAAATTATTCCGACTAGTGAAATGATATAAAGCCAATGGGAAATGGTTTCGGCTAGTGAAATGATATAAAGTCAATGGGAAATGGTTCTGGTTAGTGAAATGATATAAAACCGATGGGAAATGGTTCCAGCTAGTGAAATGATATAAAGCCGACGGGAAATGGTTCTGGCTAGTGATATTGTGTCGATGGAAAATGGTTCCGGCTAGTGAAATGATAGAAAGCCGATGGAAAATGGTTCTGACTAGTGATATTGTGTTGATGGGAAATAGTTTCAACAAGAGATTGATTATTGTGTTTTGATGCATTTTGATGTTTATGTTTGACTTACTTGTTAATTCTGATTGATTCACTTGTTACGTGTGCTTGATCTACTTGACATTGAAATTGACTTACTTGATTCGTGTTGGTTGTTGAATTGTGATTATTGAGCCTTGTGAGCTGTGTATTGTAGAATTGTTAGGTTGAGCTGATTTTTGTGTAGGTTGTAGTTTGAGGAACTTCGGTTGAGATGAAAGGAGAATTCAATTTTCTAGCTAGTTGCTTTGTTAATTAGGTTGCTTGTTGTATACCGTGTTGTTGGTACTCACTCCTTGCTTCTACACTTGTGTAGGTTCTGAGCCCGATATAGCGTGATTGCTCTTATTCTCCCTTTCTGAGGCTTGTTGAAAGACTTGAGATGTAGCTGCATGTCATCGCAATAGATCCTTTCTTTCCTTTTCTTTAAGTGTTGTTCTATTTGAGAGACAAAGACTTAGAGACTTGTACTTATTTCTTATTTTCGCAATTTATGTATTAGTGGATTGTATACGTGACAACCAGGTTTTGGGGTGTTAATAGAATGAACAAGTTTTTCCGCTTTTATCTTGTTCTTGCTTTATCTTTTTGCATTTCTTTTATTTTGTTGGGTTGAGGCTGACTTGTCTTGGTGGGAATAGAAAAATGTCATCACGTCCATTTTGAGTCGTGACAAAATAGCCGGTTATTCATGGTAAAAATATTTTGTGACTACATTATTTAGCCTATTATTAATATGAAATTGTTTTAAATATTTTGTAATCAAATTTAAATAAGGGTTCATTTTCAGTTATATTTTTTAGGGAAAATGCATAAGTACCCCCCCAGCCTATGCCCGAAATCCCTGAGACACACATAACCTTTACTAAGGTCCTATTACCCCCCCCCCCCCCGAACTTATTTTAT
>JAJOOS010006589.1:0-20915 GCA_029582725.1 Solanum chiquidenum
AAAAATAGGATTATATACTAATGTACATAAACATATATTGAACGTATCATAATAAGTTTGATCATAATAACTTAATACACAAGGAAAATGTATAAAATGAATTTTGTATACATTATTATATGAATGTTCACCTGATTAAACATATACTTGATCAAATATATCCATCTGAATATATGTATATTTCTCACTAAATTTTAAAATTCATCATATACTAAATATATAGATAAACATATGATGCACACCTAATATTAAATTTTAAAGAACAACTTTCACATATAGCAAACACAAAAATCATATTTGTATGTTATAGCTATAGTTTGCATAATTGCGCTCCATAGCAAACTTTAAGTTTGCTATGACTATTTCGCTATACATGTATACAAAAGAAGCTGGCTATTTCGCTATACATATATACAAAAGAAGCAATTGTATAATCTGTTTCGGTATACATATACAAAAGAATCAATTGTATAATATGTATTTGTATAAAGCGAGAAAGAGAGAAAAACAAAAGAAAAATGGACAGGGAAAGATCATATTTGTATAATCATAAGTGTATAGGACGAAAATATATGCATTTGTATTTGTATATACAATTTTCTTTCGCTTTATACAAACACAAACGCAATGTTTACATTTGTGTTTGTATAAAGTGAGAGAGGCGAGTGAGAGTGGCGAGCGAGATTTGGAAGAGGGGAGAGAGGGGAACGAAAATATATGTATATATACAATTTTCTCTCGCTTTATACAAACACAAACGCATTTTATACATTTGTGTTTGTATAAAAGCGAGAGAGGCAAGCGAGACTGCCCAACGAGAACGAGAGTGGCGAGCGAGATTAACCAAGGAGAGAGGCGAAATAGCAACTGTTTGATATATGGTACAATTAAATCAAACTATGGTTATAGCATTTAATTTGAATTAATAGTTTGCTATTATATACAATTTTTTCCCAATTTTAAAACAGTACAACTGAATATACAAACAAAATATACAGTACAAATAGTGGATACATTATAGTGCAATGAAGGTATTACATAATGTGAAAAATAACTAGTGAGAAACATTTTAACAAAATTATATAAACTCATTTTTTATAAGAATATGAATACCTTTAATTCTATAGGTGAAGGTAAATTATAATTCGTTGAAAGCATGTTAGATTGTCTTAGACAATAATAACTTATGTACATAAGTAACCATTATGAATTTACGAACTTTTGAACATCGATAAAAGGGTAATTCAAACTAAAATTAGTTGGGATGGCTCTCATACTTATCGTTGAATTTCAACGGGAGAGGAGGGTGGGGGTTGTATCTATGAGTGAAGGAGTGTATGCCAAAAGTGTCATGGTTATACACAATATACAACATTGTATGTATATAAGATGTATAAATATTAGGGATAAGGGTCTGAAAAATACCTTAACTTTGATCGGATTTGCTATTGCGATACTAAACTTTCATAAGGACCTATTACCTCCCTAGACTATTTAATACCGTATTTTTTACCCCCTGAACTATTTAATAGTATATTTTAAAGGTATATATGTGCCCACATGGACACATTACTATTTATAATTTTGCATTATTTTTTATGTCCACGTGGGCAAATATATATGTTTAAAATACGGTATTAAATAGTCTAGGAAGGTAATAGGTCCTCATGAAAGTTTAGTATCGCAACAGCAAATCCGACCGAAGTTGGGGTATTTTTCAGACGATTATCCCTAAATATTACATAATGGGTATAAATTATGCATATTTAGCGAAGGGAGGGTTGGTGATGGAGGCGAATCTAGAATTTGTAAAATAAGAATGTATTAGGTGGAAATTGATCCCTAGCCAAGGTAATAATTTAATATTAATTTAAGTGCACATTTTAGCATTCTTGTAGTATCGGAGAACAAATAATATTATACTCATTTTTTAAATATTCATAAAATATCTAATTTTATGAAAAGACTACATGAATTCAAATATCCGTATTTTGGCCTTAAATTCGCCCATGACTGGTAGCTCATATGTAAGGGCATAGTTTGGAATGACCTAGGGGTTTATCTGAACCTTCTTCGATAGAAAATTATAATGTTTATATGTTGTTAAAAATTTTATTTTTTTTGTAAACATAATAGATGTTGAACCTCTTTAATTCCTTCTTGTGTTTACTACTTCATATATTAAACTCCCTAAATAAAAATCTTGATTCTGCCACTGTTCCTTCTCCAATGACTATTACCGGTGATTCTGTGGTTATTTTTCTCTATCTTCTTGTCTATTTTGTGAAACAATTCACCTTTAAAACAAAAGTTTATCATCTCGAAATACAATAATTAATCAAGGCTAGCAAAACAAACAATAGAAATAAAAATCTACGAATACAAAAATATACAATTACAACTAATATTTCAAAAATGAGAAAACAAAACACTCGATTGATTATCTAGTAACCAACTATCCTAATTTTCAATTTTCATATCGTCCTATCAAGGATCATATCTTCGGTGAACTGAAGATGCGTCACATTCTGCCTAATCCCACCCCAATACTTCTTAGACCCAACTTTACCCCTCCTCAAACCCTTGACAACCAACCTCTCACACTTCCTTGTTGCGTCATCCACACATCTCCTATTTAGATATAGAAATTATCTCAGTCTTACTTTTCACATCTTAGCCTTCATGAGGGCCACTTTCCCTCTCTTGATGACAAATCCTGATTAACTGATAATAGGAACCGATTAGGTAAAAGAAGAAGCATGACATGAGATAGACGATAAATAACGTTTCAATAACGAATTACTTGACTCTATCCCTCTTAATATCCCCACACATTCATCTTAATATCCACATCTCTGCATACTCATCTTCTGAACATGAGATTTTTCGACTAGCCAACCCTCTTGCCCCGAAATAATTAACCATGTTCACCATGTGGGGAAAAAATAAAATTATTTGTATGTAAACTAAACGACAAAAAAAGGTCTACTTGTAATCCAGCCGATATCGAACTCATCTCTTTTTCGGTGTCGGCCATTTTTCTCCCTCTTTAACCCCCCAATTTCTCCGGCCGATCAATTCTCCTCTTTGTTGATCTCAATTTTCGATTCTCCGATCACTCCACAGATCCGATTTCGAGTCACTTCTGAATCGGATCCGGGTTAGATGGCGGCATCACGGAGGCTACGAGATCTTCAAGCCCAACCGGGGAACAAGATCTGTGTCGATTGTTCTCAGAAGAATCCTCAATGGGCTTCAGTTTCGTATGGAATTTTCATGTGCTTGGAATGCTCCGGTAAGCATCGAGGGCTTGGGGTACATATCTCGTTTGTCCGATCTGTTACCATGGATTCATGGTCTGAGATCCAGATCCGGAAAATGGAGCTTGGTGGTAACGAGAGTTTCAACAAATTCGTGTTACAGTATGGGATTCCGAAGGAAACTGATATTGTTACCAAATACAATACAAAAGCTGCTACTGTTTATCGTGACAGGATCCAATCCCTAGCTGAGGGAAAGCCCTGGAGGGATCCACCAGTTGTTAAGGAAGTTTTGAGGGGATCAGCAAATAATAATGGCAGTAGACCACCGTTGAGCAGCGCCGCAAGCGGCGGGGGCAGTAGGAATGGTGGATGGGATAGTTGGGATAATAATGATGATGGAGGGTTTAGTGGTAGTAATACTAAAGATATTCGGAGGAATCAGACGGTGGGAGATTTTAGGAGTGGTGGTAGTAGTGGTGGTGCACCAGCTAGGTCGAGGTCGACTGCTGATATCTCGAAGGAGCAGTATGAGGCGTCAGCGGCGAATAAAGATAACTTTTTTGCGAGGAAAATGTCTGAGAATGAGTCCCGGCCTGACGGACTGCCGCCCTCTCAAGGAGGGAAGTATGTAGGGTTTGGATCAACTCCTGCCCCAATGCCTAGGAATAACATGAATCAGCAAGGAGATGTTTTTTCTGCTGTTACTCAGGTTATTCACCTTCTCTTACGTTTTACATGTTGTGATTTGATTGGACAGAGGTTATATGTAAACTTACTTATATATTATACCAGTGATAGTTGAAAAGTAATCCGGGTAAGAAACATCTGATCAAAGTTCAAAATGTGAGTAGTTAATGAATTTGAATTCCAAAGTTGTATAATATTTGTCAAACGTTTTGAGATATATGGAAAGAGTGCCGTATATGTTGGGACACAGGAAATATTATTGTTATGCATATAAGAGTGAACTGTGTGTACCTGTTCTGCTGTGTTGTTTTATGTCTAGTTTCTTATAGCTGATCGAGTTGCGATGTGGTATGTGTAGGGATTTGGTAGGTTATCTATGATAGCTGCAACGGCAGCACAGTCAGCTGCAAGTGTGGTTCAAGTGGGGACAAAGGAGTTGACTTCTAAGGTATTTTGATTCGACATCTGATTTAAAATTAATGGTTATGTAATTGTGTTCTACTTTACATACACTTGCTGTTTTTAATTCTCGAGACATGTCTTGATTCCTTTTTTTGGGTCAAGCAAGCCTCTCTTGCCACTAGCCAACTCTACTTTATAAGGTGCTTTGTTTCTAACTTTCTCTATATCAATTTCCACGGCCATACTTGTTCTTGTCGTCTACTTTGTGACAATACTTCGTAATTAGACTCAACTAAGAAAAGGCAATCCTTGTGTTCTTTCCATACCATCTTATTTGATACTAATTGCTGTCCTTGGAAGCTACCTATCATCTGCAGAAAGAGGATCATTTCCTCCATTTCCCTGTCATCTCATTCCTTTATAAAAACAAACTTAATGGCTGAGATCTGAATAATTATGATGAAGTCTTTCATTAAGTGCAAACAAATGAAGCTCAAGTATATTTATCAGGTAACGTTTTGAAAGTGGGGGAAGTATACCAAGGGCACTAGAGAAAAATGGGTAGTTTTGCAAAGAGCTCTGGTTGGTAACCGTTGTTAGAGGAAGAGTAGAAAATGGAGTAATTAAATTATCCAAAATGGACAATAGGATATCCCTGTAGTTAGACGATCTGCATGGACTCAAACCTAACACCAGCCAACAAAATTTGTATGGCCAACAAAGCCATAGTTAGACAATCTTTATGTTGGCCGTAGTTAGCTTGTAACGGTCAATCTGCACAATTCAAGTCCATAGTTAGACGGTCTTGATGTTGGCCGTACACACTACAATGAGTACAATCAGCCACCTTTATTCAGGCTTTGAGCCGATTAGCTTTGTGAAGCTCAAATATGTGAACATATAATTACTTAATTAGTTAGGTCTTTGTGAGTGAATATCCACTAGGATTTTCCTTTAACTGTCATCTCCAAAAAGGTTGCAGAGTGAGGTATCAGATATTCTAGTCAGGAACCATGTAAATATTTTAACTCTATTTATTAGTTCTAGGGTTGAAGACATACTACCTCCCACAGAGATTCATGCTGTCTTCTGCTATTTTATGTAAGCTGGGTTGAGTGCCGTTCGCTATATCATCTGAACAGAGACTTAGGGAAGTAAATAAATGATTATCTTGGGTGCTATATCATAAACAGTGTCCTTGCATCTGCAGTCTCACCAATGTTTCTGCGTTTCTCTGCTATACCATTGTTACACACCTTATGTGGTGCTTATAAAAATATGTAACATCTGATACCTGTATGGATCAGTTCAATCCTTTAAATATATAATGTTCCTTTTTTGTTCTGTTTATTTTCATAAATTGTCTGGGACAATAGTACACTTGCATTAGTGAAAGAAGGGTACACTTGCATGGAATTATTTAGACCAATGGGGTCCCTATAGTTCCTACGATATATCTCTATAGGAGAAAAGAGTTGCTGTTTGATGGATAAAATACCATTCACTATCACATGTTTTAATTGAACCAGAGTTTACTTCTATTCTGCCAGAAATATATTATTTGGTGTACACGTCCATTCTCTATGAGTTGGAGTCTATAATGTTTACCCTGTATTCCATAGGCATGAGAATTGCGTTGAATAAATCAATTGGCTATTTTCATCTGAGCTGGAATTCTCTCTGAAGTTGTTTATGTGCTTGCTAAAAGTCTGCTCTTCAGTTTTATTTATTTATATTTTCTCTTTTTTCAATTTTTCATCAATCATATAGTCTACATTTCATCTCTGGTATGTTGTTTACAAAAAGGAGCAGTGTAGTTAAATGATAGTTGAGATGCGTGTGCCAATCCTATTTTTTCAGGTGAAAGAAGGTGGATATGATACCAAGGTTAATGAAACGGTCAACGTTGTCACGGCAAAAACAAGTGAGATTGGACAAAAGAGTTGGGGTATCATGAAAGGAGTCTTGGCCATGGCTTCACAGAAGGTAGAGGAATATACCAAGGAAAGTCCAGCCTGGAAGAATGATAGCTGGCAACGAGGTGAAAGTGAAAAGAATGGCTATTATCAGGACTTTAATCAGGATTCTAAAGGATGGAATGCTTCTGGAGGAGCCCAGTCCTCTGGAAGGAACGCTAATTCTGTTAGCTCCGGGTCGTGGGATGATTGGGACAATGAAGACAAAAGCAAAGTAAATCCTACAAAAGCGGCAGCAGCACCTAACAACAAGAACGATGACTGGGCTGGATGGGATGACGGCCATGACGATGGATTTGACAATCACTACCAGAGTGCATCCAACAATAAACCCGCTGCTGTTCATGCTGGAAAATCAGATTCCAAATGGACCGATGGAGGTTTCCTCTGACGGCAGTACATGTTATAACTTCCCTTGGTTATTTTTTGCCCTTCGAGATTCAATTTTCTCCATGTCTTATTGGAAAAAAAAGGAATTGTGTCTGAATATAGTTGATATTTGTACCATTGCCAGCAGGTTGGGTTAATCGCTCCTCCTGTTAAAGAAGAAAGAGCCAAAAGCACAAACAGCATTTAGACTCGTTGAAGACCATTATTCGGGGCTAAGAAACGTTTAGGTTACATTTGGATTTGTAAAGACCATTTTTGTTTCTGTTTCTGTCCTATATATTGGAGATTCTTGATTATTATGTCTGATTTCTGTGTGTTTGCATATATATGGACATGAAAGATCTTGGATAAATGGCTTTGGCAGCTTAACATCTGGCTCATGAATTGTGTGTTTACAGGGTTTGATGTGCTTAGGCTTTTGTAGCCATCTTTGTCATTCTGTGTGATGATTCAACTATATAACCTTCTGTTACTTCATGCTTTAACCGAAGTCAACTCCTCGTTACTATTCAATATCGCCAACCAAATGCTGCAATGCGATTTGATTTGATGCACATATTACATATTTTTCGTGGAGGTAGAGGTTATTTTTGGAAAACCCTCAGCTAAAGTGAATCAGGCACGGATTTATTGTCTGTTCTGTTAGGAATCACAGAAGCAAGCACGAACGTAAAGAGATGTATCGGAACATAATGTAATTTTTTAGATAAGATAATCACAAACTTTTAACATATTTATTCATTCTACACATATAGACGTGAAACATCAATATATAAAATTAACTACTATTCTTCAAATTCAACTGCCAGAACTAACACCAACACTACAACAACAACATATATCAAACATAGTCTTACAAGTGGGGTCTGGAGCATGCATGGTGTGTACACATACCTTATCCCTTATCTTCGATAGACTCTCGACTCAAGAAAACAGCTACAACTAACACTAATTCGATAATACCTTATTATTATATCAAATGATTCACACAATATCCTTGTCAATAAAACTACTAGCCACTTTTGAGTTCCCAAACTTAGCTTCTTCTCCTTGTTGTTGAATCACTAGAACCGAACTTTTTATCCCTTTGTTTGATGAAGCCAATAAATTAGCCAATGGCCCAAATTCTGAATTATTCAATTGTTGCTCATCAAATAGTTTTGCCATTATGCCTTGTGGAAACTTACTTTTATTATTCCCTATTATCATAAGTTCAAATTCTCCACTTTTTCCAATTTCCAACACTTCATTCACCAAATTACTTGCTTCTTTCTCACTATATACAATTTGTTTATCCCACTTCATCTTGAATTCTGCAATAGTAGAATCATCCAAAGTCCTGTTTGGAACAAAAAACAACACATAATCCATCTGTTAGGATCAAACGTTTATACCATCATGGCAAAAAGCTATAGCTGATAGCATGAGCGCAACTTTATTTCTTAACTAGGGTAACCAAACAAGTGTCATGCATGTTCAATCATGACTATGACCAGGGTCAACCCAGTCCTCTCGTGGACTTTGTCATAAGCAGGATATTGACGTTATTCAACACCAATAAACAAATGCATATATAGAGAAGGGTTAGTTAGTTTTACCTTTCAACTTCATCAAAATTAGTACTTCCATAATGAATGAATCTTACTAATGTAACCCTAATAGCAGGATGTTCAACCATTCTACTACCAATTTCCAAAGCTTTACTACAATCAGTTCCACCAAAAAACACAATGCAAATTCTCATCCCATTATTAACCAATTGTAATCCACGATCAACCACCACCGCCACCGAGCACCGCGCTTGACTCATCACTCTCTCATTCGCCATTCTCCATCCGTGCCCTACATGTCGGGATGTCAAATTTAGCTCATAAAAATATAATTTAGATTTAACTGAACGTATATTTATCGACTAGTGTCATTTTTGGCATAGTCCAATTAGTCATCTAATGTTTGAGACAAACCCAGCCTACAATTGACCATAAAATTAACATATAATCAAAACATAAAAAAATTAGAAATTTTTAAATTGTTTTATTTGTTTAATTAAATCATGATATAAATAATAGGAAAAAAAAGAACTTATATTGTTTGATTGGACTCAACTCATTTGTTAGTTTGACTATCTTTTTAACATGATGTAATTCAATCGGCTTATTTGACACTCTTATGGTCTTACCTGCATGAATCTCCACTTCTTCATTTCCTTCCATTTGCCAATATTTATCGAACGGCAAAATAATCAGTTCAACTCGTTTTTTCTCCGCAACATGAATAATATCCTCATGCAAATCCGATAAACCCGAGATAGCCATTGTGGGTCGGACCATGACCTTTCCTAGCGTGCTATACGCCTCGAACGCCGCACCCACTTGATCGGTCGCGTCATCTCGGAAAAGCACTCGGCCAATGAACGAGAACCCATTTTTTCGGGCACGTTGGACCATCGATATGGATGAGAGTCGGTCGGTGAATTCCACGAGTCTCATCACGTATAGTTTTATGACTGAGGCATAGTTATTATTATTTTTTTCAGACCTTAGTGACTCGATGAGGTTAATGAGTGCACGTGCATCCCTCGGGCCACGTAAGCACGCTAGGATTCGAAGATTGCTATGTTTTCTGGTCTTTTTTTGTGGTTTTTCGAGTTGAGGATGTTGTGTTGATGATGGTTTATGAATAGCCATTACTATAGGAGTTGTGATAAAGGTTGTAAAAAGTGCCATGATCACCATTATTGCAAACGTCTCATCGTCCAAAACCTAATAATGGAGCAAAAAATTAAAAATTAGTTGTAATATATAATTGTCAAAAATATAATTGAACGGTTTAATATATTAAAAATATAACATAATACATCAAAAGTGTACATATAAAATAATTCCAAGTAAAATGAGTAATTATCATTATTCAATTGCGACTCTAATTAACTTCTCTTCTTTGAGTGTGTTTGATAGAGAGGAAAATATTTTTATGAAAGGATAAATATTTTTTTGTTTACTATTTTTAAATTTGATAAGCAACCAGAAAAATATGAGGCTCAATATTGGTAAATCGAGAATTAAAATGAGTGTAGTTCTGATTGATATTATAATTAAAAAAAATAAAGTTAAACCTAGCTTGGATCCATTTCTCCCTAAAATACTAGCTCATGAAGTGAAATCGCTCGAAATTATATAAAAAGATCAAATCATCATTCATTGAGAGTCTATGCGAGAATTTTAATAGTTATATATTTATATTTATATTATTTTTAATCAGTTAAAAAAAAGAGTCACTTTTCTACCTTAAAAATTCTCTACTTTTATATATTTAATTTTTGACCCTTAACGATATATTCTCTTATCGCCATAGAAAAACTCCCCACATGTCTAAAACATATCATAAGTTTAAGAGTATTTCTTATATGCGATAAAAGTTTCTTTGCTTTTTTAATTCTATATCTGGTCAAACAACATCGTATAAATCGAAACACATAAAATTAAAAACTAACCTTTTTCTCCTTGCCAATATTTAGAACAATTAGCTCCACCAACCCTTTTGTATTCATCAAAAATCCAAGTGCTAAAGCTTCCCTCATTGGCATTGAACACAACATTATTCCCACAATAAATGTTCCCAAAACTTTGCCTACACAAGCTGTGGACACAACAAGAACCACAAGTCCCCAAGCCCTAACACTATGAATTTGTGAAATATTTGTCTTAATACCACTTGATGCAAAATAAAGTGGTAATAATAATCCAGACACAAAATCTTCAATTCTCAAAATCAATTTTTCTGAAAAATCCCCATTTTTTGGAATAATTAATCCAAATATAAACCCTCCAAATATTGCATGTATACCAATAAAATCAGTCATAAAACCAAATAACATAACTCCAACTAGGGTTAAACATATGTAAGTTTCTTCAACAATATTGTTGTTCCCATTTGATGATTTTTTTGCCACCAAAATCATAATTGGCCTAATAATTAAAAACATAAAAACCACAAATCCAATTCCACTTAGAAAAACCCATAGTGAAATTAAAGGACTATGATGAACTCCTCCTCCTCTTGCTAGAGCAACTGCAAGAGCAAGTAAAATCCATGCAGCAACATCATTGAATGCAGCTGCTGCCATAGCCATTTCACCAATTTGTGTAGTCAGTAACCTGTCGAGACATAATATAATTAAAATCCCTGACATGAACGATGGTCGTACATAATTCAATATGACATCACACACGCAGTAACGTATGCAAGATTTTTTAAGTAAGCATGTAACAATATTAATATCATATGAATAAAGGGCATGCAATTCAAATATAGTAATAATTAAAACTATATCCTTCGCGAGTTTTCGAAATTAGGGTTTCCAATTTTACCCTCCAAACCTAATTATCATGTAGGAGTAGTTTCGAGCATATATGATATAGAATTTTCACTAAGAGAAGTCAGAATATAAATAAATAAACCACACAGGGATTCAAAAAAGGTAATATATTCGTACATAAATAAATAAAAAAAGTTGTTTATCCATCGATCTACACATTATAATTTTCTAGTAAAGGGGTGATGGCTCCACCACAACATCTATGTGACATCTTTTTTGAACATATATGATTCTAGGTTAATCCCTAAACCACCTTTATATATAGAGAGAGAGTGAGTGTATGTGTTGACTCTATCAACTTGAGGTTTCAGATGAAATGATCGTATAATTGAACAAACCTTAATTCCGCGAGGATTCGAGCAAGAACAGGAAAGGCAGTGATTGAAAGTGAAACACCAATGAACAAGAAAAATTCTCCATATCCAACACTATCAATCCCTTTGATTATTTTTCTTATAACAAAAGCAACTCCAATGCTAAAGAAAAAGGGCAATGAAATTCCAGCAAATGCTATTCCAATAGCTTTTTTTCCACTTTTATGTATGGTGTTTAAGTCCAATTCAAGACCAACAAGAAATAAGAAAAATAATAGGCCTATGTTTGATACACATTCAAGAATTGGAGTACTCCATGATGGAAAAATCCAATTTGTGAATGTTTTGTTCCTCCCAAATGCTGATGGCCCAAGCATAATCCCTGCCTGAAAAATACAAAAAAAAAATGTTTTCTTTTTCAAAAATATACGATCCAACATAAAATATTACGTCATATAGATCAATATATAATAAGTAAAAAGGACAAATATACCCCCAAACTATCGTAAATGGTATGCATATACCCTCTGTTATACTTTTGGGACATTGGTGCCCCTGCTGTCAAAAAACTAGAGCATATATGCTAAATAGGGACACGTGACACAATCTTATCCGTCGATCCGATATTTAATAAATGTCGGGTCGGTGGATAAGATTGTGACACGTGTATGTCCGTTAGTATAAAGGGTATATATACTCTAGTTTTTGGACGGTAGGGGCACCAATGTCCCAAAAGTATGATGAAGGATATCTGCATACCATTTACGATAGTTCGGGGTTATATTTGTTCTTTTTCCCTATATAATATTTTACAACATTATACCTGGAGAAATTAAAGCATCGTATATAATGTATCAAGCTTATATAAATGCGTATAATTGTGTACTAAAGGTGTTTATACACAAATATGAGCTATAAAGGGATATATATTTATATATACTTGCTTTCAAAAAGTTTGATTTATATGAGGATCTATTTATGATAGAATTTTTTTAGAGTTTAGAGCTTTACAAGTGTGAAATAATATGAACCATAAAATCGAAAATGTTAAAGAAAATCGACTTAGTAATCCAAGACATTATAAACTACTTACACAACCAACCAATTAGGGACAAATATATGTAACCTTCTCTAACACCTTATGAACGTGTAACTAAACGTGGATTCAGAATTTAAACTTGGCGTGTTTAGCATTTTATCCATGCTCCATACATGCAACCATATGATGAGGGACGATTGTGAAAATGTTCGATTACACAAAAAATGATGAGAGACCATAGTACGTGACATTCTTTAAAATAAAATGAAAGAATATACTGACAGTGCATAAAACTTACGAGGATCTCCGCGACGACTTTAGGTTGGCGGAGGGGCTTGAGAAGGAAAGCAAGTAATCGACTAAGGAACACAACTAATGTTGTTTGAATAATTAATAATGGAAAAGCATAGTGTAAAGTATTTTCTCCTTGCCATACTCCATCTGATAATGTTTTTATGGAATTAGTTACATTAAAACCCATAATTAATTATGAGAATTATATTAATTCTTCAAAAATAACCTTATTTTGAACTATATAATACACAATGTGTATCTTCCTATATAAGTTGAAGTTTTTGGTTATATTGAAACTAAGCCAAAGAGAGGGGTATTTATAGTGGAGAGAAAGACCCCGGGTTCATGGATTCAGTATTTTCGACATGAAGTATAAATTTATGTGTAATAATTTTTTTAAATTGAAACAAGATTTAAATTCATAATTTTAAAAATATAATTTGTTCAATATTCTTTTAATTTTGTTTTTGTTTTTATTTGGTGTCTGGTACCCGCATTCGAGCCTGACTAATTTGGATTCGTGCTGCGTAGGGCATAATTCGGAGGAAAGTGTTCCCTACCAAAAAAAAATTCATACTCAGAATTTGAACTCGAAACCTCTGATTAAGAGACAAGCAACCTAATAAGTTCAATATTAAAAATTTAAAAATTAAATTTATAGAATTTAAATTATGAATCCGCGTACCAACTAGAAAAGTGTATCCTCCAAATTAATCTCTCGACCATAGTAGAAGAATCTAATTATTATTTTCATTGGGTGGGTTTTTTGTACAATGCAATATATTGAAATATATATTTAGTGGTATATCATTCTCACATTAGTTTATATTATATTATAAATTATAATTTAAGGATTAAAATGACCAGTTGTTAATGTAATTTATTATTGGATCATTGTAAAACATTTTTTAGTTGCAGCTTTAAATTCATCATAAGCTAAATTAGTATTCAAATAACCAACCTGTACCAATGAGAAAATTATAGAAATGCTATATAAGTATATAAAAATATTTTTTCTAAATTTTTTATTATTTTCAAATTCATTAAATATTGGGTAAAAAAAGGAAAACTGTTTTCGGAAAATCAAAGGTAAGTTCAGTTGTCAATTGTCATGTCACTTCTTTTAGTTATAAATTAATATTAAAATGAGATGCATAATTATTTATTTTACTGTACTACAATAGTATTTTTATGCAATTGTGATGTAATGGACATATTTAGTGGTATTTAATTGTTACACGTGTTGTACATAGTTGATTACTACTGTCTTTTCAAATTTACGTGGCATTATTCGAAATTTGAAAGTGAAATAATTTAGCTAGCGTTTGATCATAGATTTTCAAATATTTTTGGCAAATATTATTTAGGTGAAATTTCACCTTGTGTTTGGTCATAGTATTTGGGAAACATATTTCACTTTTTTAGAAAAATATGATTTATACCCATAAGTTTTAAAAACTATCAAAACTAACCATAAATTTGTATTACAAGTCAATTGGATCTTCGTTGCAACAAATAACAAGTAGTGTCCATGACACTGGAGCAATGTGGTAGTTTGGAGTGAGTGAAACAAGCATTATTCCATACATCGTGAAGTAGACAAAACACATAACTTTGTTACCCTGAACCGATTGTTCATCATTTTCATCAATAATCATATCATCACTTTCATATTCACCGAATATTTCATCACTATTTTGGTGTTCACGTAAAAAATTATGTAATACAAGTATACAACGCAAACATTTATTTTGATCGTGAATTCGAATATGAAAATAATTATTTTTTTTATATATTTGAAAATTATGTAATAAATTACAATATAATATTATGTCTTTTCTAGTGTATTAAAAAAAAATCTAACTAAGAAAAGTGAATTTTTAGTTTAGGTAAAAAGTAACTAACGAAAACTCAGATTAATTATACTCTAGAATCACACTAAGAGTTACAATATATATATATGGTCTAGTAGAAATCTGATACAACAGAAAAGAATGATGAAATATTTTATACTATTTGATCCACTATGTTAGTGGAAGGTCGTAAGCAAAAAAATTAATGATTGAACAAAGTCAAATTTTATTAAATGGATCGAAACTTGCCAAATAACAACTAAAATATAAAACTTTGTTTATTTATTTATTTGAGGACCAAATTGGATTGTACATCTTTCACTATAATGATTAAAATTGTAGAAAATTACATCACTTATAAAATTAGAATCTGTACTAGCTGAACATAAAATAGTGGATAGCTCTGGCTGCACTAAACATAAATTATTTATTTTCTTCCACACACACAAAAAAAAAGTATGCAAATTTGAGGGAAGCCATATATATAGAGTAGTCTATTTCATGTTAATAACTATTTTTGTGGATAGTTTTGACTTTTGAATATTTTTGTATCTCAAAAAAGTTCATGAAAGATTTGAAAATTGAATCAAATTGAAGAAAAAAATCAATATTTTTTAAATTTGGTTTGATTTTGATTTTAAGCGAAAAATAATCGAAAAAATTAAACTAAATCGATTATATAAATATTTATTTGAAAATTATAATTGTTGTGTATATTATGGTGCATATTAATCTTCTGCATTCTTAGTTTGTGATTTAGATGATTTGTTTTTATAGTATTCTAATTCTTTGTCTTTACTTTCTGGTTTGATTTTATAATTTTTAGTTTGATAATTTCAAGAATCTATTACATATTCAAAATAACTTGTGTTTGAGTCCTTTATTATTCATCATTGTTTCTTCAATTATTGTCAAGATATATATTTTGAGATATTACAACTAAATCTTTAATTGTTTGCACAAAATAATTATTATAAGAAATTTTATAAAATTATGTTCCTTGAAATTAATAATGGTTAAATTATCATACAATGGATACATACAATTTTTTGGACGAGGCTACGCTACATATATAACTTATATTTGGAATATAATTTAATCTAATATATACTTGAAAGTAAGTATCATATATTTTATTTTTATTTTTTATAAAAATGATATAATTGATTTGATTTTGTTTCAATATTTAAAAAAATTAACTTAATTAATTTAATTTCTTCAAAAGGTAAATCAATTCAAACCGAATCATGAACCCCTCCCCAACTAAATCCATACATAGAGGAAACCAGAGGTCTTGGGTTCGAGCCCTGGGTATGGAGAAAATCTTGTTGGGAGCGCCACCCCCGAATGGGTCATGCAGTGCGCGATCCGAATTTAGTCGGAGCTCCAATGTGGGCTCCGGACATCGGGTGGGAAACATAAAAAAGTTTATTATTTTTTGTTTGAGAATTTTTATCACCCACAAAAAATTACAAAGTGGGAAATTGATGTAATGATTTCTCTATATTGTCCTTTCATTTTCAAATAGTGAATAAGTTAATCTTTTTTTAATAGTGGACATGCATGGATGATGAAATCATCAATTATAATCTTCTAGTTTCAATAGTAATTGCTTTATTTTATATATTGTTTCTTCTAGACATGGAAAAAAAAAAGTTTTTTTTTTTTTCATTTCACTTGGAAAAAACCATATGATATACTCAAAAGACAGGAAAATCCAGGATGTGGGGAATCGATTTTTTCTTGACAATTTTCTTATATAAAATATTTCATATTATTTTTAAATGTAGAATAAAAATTATTTAGATTTTTAAAAATTTAGTCCAATGTTATGATGAAAAATTAGGTGTAGATCAAAATTCTATTTAATTGTTGTGGAGAAGAAGGAATAATTGTAAATTTACTTCCCCGCAAGAGCTAGGAACTTAAATTTTGAAATAAAATTTGGTACAAGTTTGTTTATTTTCCTTTCCATTTCTTTGTTCTTATGCTCTTATTAAATAATTATAGATTATAACAAGCACTCAAGAATTCATTAGGCAGATAATGAAGTGGATGAAAATCATAAAAAATTGTAGAGACAAATTACAGGAACGAGTTATTAATATCTTGGTTGATGGTAGATAGCAACCAGATGAATAGTTGAGGTTTCATTTGTGTTGATGAACTATACAATAGGACAAGGAGGCGATAATCAACCATCCACTCACGAGATACATATAATTGGGGTTCATAGATGAAACGATACAATTGAACAAAAAGTAAAATTTCACTCACGAGATACATATGTGACCATAACATAACAATAACATCTCCAGTGTAATTCCACAAGTGAAGTCTGCAGAGGACCTTACCCCTACTTTGTGAAGATGGAGAGATTTCTAATAGACCGCAGAGACCATGATATGTTTGAAAAGATTTTTGCTTTCAGATATACAAATTGTTACAGTCCAAGTGAACCTATAAATTAACATAACTAGCTGCATAAATGAGTTAGGCTAGTATATAAAAAGATGTTCCAAGAAACAAAAGAGATATCTGTCCAGTAAATATGCATCCAAAAATGGCATTAGTAAACTGTAGAGCCTTTACACATTTTGGTACAAATGTGCCACTGTTGCTTATGCCTCCCCTTTAGGTTCCTGAACAAAACATTAACAAAGAGAGTTAAGCGCGAAAATCCACAACTTTGATTATGAAAGGGAAACTAAATAAAAGTAAACGAGTACACAAACAAAGTGTAATCCCACATGTGGGGTCTTGGAAGGGTAGAGTGTACGCAAACCTTACCTCTACCTTTGAGAAAGTAGAGAGATTGTTTCTAAAAGACCCTCGGCTGAACAAACAGTGAACAAAGGCAATAGCAGAAACTAAATAAAAGTAGAAGTTTTTTTCGCCTTTTAGTTTAAGTTCAGAAACTGATTTTCTTCAACTTTTGCTTATATGCATCACGACGACCCATACAGAGAGGACTAGTCAGGAATCTTGTCAAGAGTTGTGGAGTACCAATAATTAGTTGAGTTCTTTGATACCAAATACAAACCTCATGAGGTCTTTAGCCAAAAGCATAAACCAGAGAACATGTATAAAAAGATGTACAGAGTTGATCAACTTGCTGGTTAACAAAGATGGAAGTTACTCTGAATCCTTCCAAAAAGTATCAACATAGACCCCAGCGTTTTCAAAAGCGAAAAACACAAAAAAGCTCTAAAATCCTTTGGGCTTTAAGTGCAAATAAAGCATGGACTTTTACTGACTAAATAAAGATGCAACTGGAGAAAAAAATATAAATAGTATGTGTAATCCAAGATTATAATCACAAGCATGAATAATAAATATATGGACAAAGAAATTGAAAAGACATTATGATAAAGTAAAATATCAATTGTTTAGTGTCGCATCTTCAAGATTGCACTCATTGGCAAAGAAAGTATGTCTTAAAGCCTTGAAGACACTGAAGCGCCTATAAAGTGAGGCGAAGCGCTCTACATGTTTTCTGCCTCGCTTCAGGGATTAAGTGTGCTTTAAGAGCTCCTTTGACAACAATTAGACTCTTAGATTGTTTTGTGAAGATCGCCTGATTCAAAGATGTTAACGGTGAATACTTAACATACCTTTACATTTCCACTAGACAATAGGAGCTTTAACTTTCATCTGTGTTGCCGTCTCTTTTTTGATGGTTCAGATCTACACACTGCCAAAGCCATAAACATCCAATAAATTACATAAGCAACAGGCATGAAAAATTCAACTGTGAAAATAGCAAGGAAAGATCTATTTTACAAGTAAATAATAGGTTTGGGGGCTAGAAGAGAATTTCTTCACTCCTCACTCAAGCAAAATTCTTGATATGAATCATCTCGTAAGGAAAATAAAGAGATCGTGTAGCACCTCTATATAGATAATCCAGATTCGGGTCGCCTTGTTTAACTTCTGTAACACTCTGATCCTGAAACATATATAAGGGTAGTTATAAGAAGATGGACCAACTTTGAGATACATATCTCCTTAATAAGAGCAAATGAGAATATGCCTGAAAGGAGATACACAAATGAAAACCCTAAGTATTCCTCCATACACCCGAGGTTAACAAATTCCCAAAGCCTAAAAGATGATAAATCTGCTTCAAATTAGGCATAGAATCTAATTGCTAAGAATGAAAGATGCATATGACATGAGATGCCTGTGGTGAAAAGAATCTGTAGCACCGTAAGGTGCATAAGATTAGATGATAGCCCAAGATTCATGGCCGAGTTATATAAAGGTATATGCAAAATCTGATGACTAACCGCATCATAAACTGCTCTTTGATTGCGCCAAAATGCCATCGGAGGAAGTAGCACTCTCCCTACAGAAATACAAATGCAGGCAAATTTTACATTATATATATACATAATCATAAACAAAAAATAAATTCTGAGAACCCTAGAAATAGCTAGCTCTGATGACCAATGCACCTGATCTAGATCTGTTAAAACTCAAAGGTTCAGGAGAGATAAGTCGAACTGCCTCTTTCCCTTGCTGAGGACTTCCCTAAGTAAACAAAGGAAAAATAAAAACTTAAAAATAATCAAACATATAACCAAAAATAGGGGGTGGAATTTGTTTCTAACAATGATGATCAAAAAGTATAAAAGGACACATTAAGCATTGGAAGTAGCTATCAAGTTCACACTGTTACTAGGTATCAGTTGTTCAATTCGATTAACCAATTATAAAAGCAAGGGAACAAGAAAAAAGATGCAATAATACAAACTTGACCATAAAAATTGAAATAAACAGCTAAATGAGGAACAGCCAAGAAAAGATAGAAGTATCGGATCTCTTTTGGGACTAAGACACCCACCCCCCACCCAGAAAACAAGAAGATGGAATTGCTTGGATTGTGTTCACTCAAGCAGATGCCATCACTGTTTTTAATAGCTTTCCTCTCGTGTTTAAATCTTCATACCAGATCCATATTAACTTACCTAGAAATCTCATACTAACAAAACTTGTTGCAAATTTAAAAAGAAATATTAGTTTAAGAAATACCTAGAACCATGGTTGCTGGTGGGACAGGAATCCCAGGAAACACAGAGAGAGGGTACGAGCTAATCTTTTACTAGAGGGAAAGCTGGCAAAAAGTATAGAGCGTGCTTGCTACACTCAGGTATCCCATGGAATTAGTCGAGGTGCGTACAAGATGGCCCGGACACCACGGTTATCAAAAAAAAAACCTAGAATCATGAGGGTTATAAAGGCTCAACATCTGTCATGCTTCTAAAACACTAATTTATTTTAGAACCTGCTAAACATGTAAATGGGAAGTGCACTTTCATGTCACAAGAACGCATAATGTAAAATTAAGATAACTTTTCTATGAGCGCCTACTGACATATAACAATTTTCTTCTTGCATTTTCCGTGCTTGAACTTTTAAAGTGAGTTGTTCGACTAACATCTGCAGTTTGCTCCTTTGCAATGCTTGTAGAAATGTTTGTAGAATTAAGCATGTCCGGTGACCTCATTGCTCTTTTTGTCTTCTTTTGTACAATAACTTCACTTGCAACTTCTCCATCATTCTGATTGTCCCTCATCAAATTGTCTTCTACTTCACAGTCTTTTCTCCCATTATGATCCGGTATTGTTTGCTCCTTTGCAATGCTTGTAGAAGTGTTTGTAGAATTAAGCTTGTCCGTAGACCTCGTTGCTCTTTTTGTCTTCTTTTGTACAATAACTTCACTTGCAACTTCTCCATCATTCTGATTGTCCCTCATCAAATTGTCTTCTACTTCATAGTCTTTTCTCCCATTATGATACTGTATTGTTTGCTCCTTTGCAATGCTTGTAGAAGTGTTTGTAAAATTAAGCTTGTCCGATGACCTCGTTGCTCTTTTTGTCTTCTTTTGTACAATAACTTCACTTGCAACTTCTCCATCATTCTGATTGTCCCTCATCAAATTGTCTTCTACTTCATAGTCTTTTCTCCCATTATGATACTGTATTGTTTGCTCCTTTGCAATGCTTGTAGAAGTGTTTGTAAAATTAAGCTTGTCCGATGACCTCGTTGCTCTTTTTGTCTTCTTTTGTACAATAACTTCACTTGCAACTTCTCCATCATTCTGATTGTCCCTCATCAAATTGTCTTCTACTTCATAGTCTTTTCTCCCATTATGATACTGTATTGTTTGCTCCTTTGCAATGCTTGTAGAAGTGTTTGTAAAATTAAGCTTGTCCGATGACCTCGTTGCTCTTTTTGTCTTCTTTTGTACAATAACTTCACTTGCAACTTCTCCATCATTCTGATTGTCCCTCATCAAATTGTCTTCTACTTCATA
>JAJOOS010006590.1:0-24173 GCA_029582725.1 Solanum chiquidenum
GATTTTTACATCTGACGCGCCTAAATTGCGTCTCAATCACGCGTTATGCCAGGTTGGATTCGCGTGTTTTTTTGTTTAAGAATTGGATAGTTGAAGTGTCTACTTGTGCACTTTGAAAGTTAGAGGTCATACTTAAAATTCGAAGCCAAAAAATAATGTGTGTTATAATAGCAACTGGTGACCTCCATGCTTTCTCTCTTCATCTCCAGAACAAGTTGCTACTGGGAATAATGATGGCAGCGAAATTATTACCGCCGAGTATTTCTGCCGTTTGGCAGAAAGAATATATATGTCTTTTGGACTTGCATTTGGAGGGTGTCAACAAAAGTTGCCACTACTGCTCCTAGTATTTATTTATTTTACTTTAAACAGATAGTAAATAGTACTAGTATTAATTCCATTTGCAGAGTATTTTTCGAATTTAATGCAAATGAAGTTCATGCTCTGCCTGTATATGAGTCTTACTTAATCTTGAACCAATGTTATTTGTCCATCAACCACTAATCTCAATAACCAGTGATGGAGCTAGAATTTATAATAAGGGGTTCAAAATCTGAAGAACTAAACACACAAATTAACCGAAGGGAGTTCGACATTTATTATATATACATAAAATATAATTTTAATTATATAAAAATAATAATATTTTCCACCGAAAAAAGTTCGAATGAACCCCTGGCTCCGCCCGTGAGTCTCACATGATGTTGATCAAATTTATTCATTATTAACTATCACTATCCATCAATACAACAATTACCATAGACTATCATATAATTTATCCTTTAATATTTTTAGTGATATAGTATTAGATTATTTAGTAATTTTTTGAAATTTCATATTTATTAGTTTTCAATTAGCATAAACCTTATACATCCAAAGTGTTCAAAGAAATACATGGCCTAAGTTATTTTGCACACAATTTTAATATAACATGTCAAGATTTAGATGTATATATAAATTTTGATATTTTAATATTAATGTAATATCTTCATATTTTAGTTGTGTATATATAGGTTTAGAACTTTGTAATGTCAACGAAAATAAAGGAAGAGGAGCACACTCTCCATACTTAGACGATTGACTAATCAAAATCGAAATGATTAAAAGTTCTTTTGAATAGGATCAATAAAATAATTGAATATTTAAAATTTAATCGGGATCATTTTCAATTGAGATTATATACGATTCATAATTGCTCATAATATTAATTTAAAGGTACTCTATAAAGAGAAATTTGCGAGCAGTTTGAACGGAAAAAAATAATCTCATTTTGATGTCTTTTACAACATGAGGAAACAATTGATCACATTCTTAATCCCTCTTTTCGAAAGACTACTTTTTATAGCTACGTATTAATTTTAATAAAAATAAACAAAATTTTATTTACAAAGAAAATAGGAAGGAGGACGTAAATAAACACGTAGCAGAAATACCAACGTCACTTAGAAACTAAATTAAAATTAATTATATAAAATTAAAAAGAAATACCAACATGTAAAAAAAAAAGAGTAAAGGACTTGTACAACGGTCGACTCATCGCTTGGGCCCACCACTGCGTGTTTCGGTGATCTAACGATTATTATTGAAATAAAAGACGCTACAATTGTTTCTGACCGTAGATTAGTCATTACACGGAAAGCGAGTAGCATATACAAATTCGGTATCCAAGTAATTTCCAGGAAAATATCTGTCTTCAAACCCTAATAAAACACCAAGAAGAGAAGAAAGTGATTATTCGAAGGTGAAAAATCACCAAATTGCATTGATAATTCACAAATTCGAAAGGGTTCATCGCCAGATCTAGATCCATGGGGAACACAGAGAAATTGATGAACCAGATCATGGAGCTCAAGTTCACATCGAAGAGTCTTCAACGCCAAGCCCGGAAATGTGAGAAAGACGAAAAATCCGAGAAGCTTAAGGTGAAAAAAGCGATCGAGAAAGGGAATATGGACGGCGCTAGAATTTACGCCGAGAACGCAATCCGCAAGCGCAGTGAGCAGATGAATTATCTCCGTTTGTCCTCGCGTCTCGACGCCGTTGTGGCTCGACTTGATACTCAGGCAAAAATGAGCACAATCAGCAAGTCCATGGGCAATATCGTCAAATCACTCGAGTCCTCTCTCAATACCGGTAATCTTCAGAAGATGTCCGAGACGATGGACCAGTTCGAGCGCCAGTTTGTTAACATGGAAGTTCAAGCTGAGTTTATGGAGAGTTCTATGGCTGGAAGTACCTCGCTGTCGACTCCGGAAGACCAGGTTAACAGTCTCATGCACCAGGTGGCCGATGACTACGGCCTTGAGGTCTCCGTGGGGCTTCCACAAGCAGCTGGCCATGCTATTCCTACTAAGGACAGTGAGAAAGTCGACGAGGATGATCTAACCAGGCGCCTTGCCGAGCTGAAGGCGCGTGGGTAATTGAGAAACTAAAGATTTTCCTGTTAATAACGAGGCTGCGCAATTGATATATTGTGACATAGTATGTGGAGTTATCTCTATTTCATTCTGAAAACTGAACGTCTTTAATGTACATTTTAACTCTCTTGTGTTGGTGGAGTTCTTTTGCTTTTCTTAATGGTTTACAAAATTGTGTGTTTATAATTTAATGTGCATGTTGGTAATGTATCCATTGTCTGTTCGTATTGTTCTTTGACTTGTTAATATATCTGTTCATAACCTTTGACCGGATTGCATTGTTGTTACCTGTGACGACGAAGCTCTCCGGTTGGCATAGTTGATCTGTACGGAACGGAGGATTGAAATTAGAATAGATTCACGCTCAGTTAAAAGAAAGTAAATGTGGGGACTCTTCTTATTGGAGGGGGAGGGTATAGGTCTATAGGGAATAGGAATGATTGCTTTGTTCTATACAAGCTTGATATTTGTTGTGTCAAGCTAATCTTCAAACAGTTCTAACTTGTTATAGCATTTCTTCGTGCGTGAACAATTGGGGAAGTTTGGGTACCCAAATCTCCTGTTCATGGACTTTAACTTTATGCCATGCTCGTCTTTGTGATGATTTTGAATAGAAAAAACAATGAGTATTGTGGAACTGGATGTCATATCTGATACTGAAGTTAAATGGATGATTTTGAATAGAAAGCATCATTACTGGTAAGAAGTTGCAGAAGTGTTTATGCTTAGCTTCGTTTTCATTGTTTAAGTTTAGTTTTCGTAACTAGGAAAACATCTATTAATATTGCATAACTCACATCGTAACTTGCAATTTGATATTGAAGAGGGTTTAAAATGTTGATGATCTGAGTGGGGGTGGGGGGGTGTTGGATATTGATTGTATTCACAAGTTTGTATGCAGCTAAAATTCCTGGTTAAGTTCAACTACACGCCAATTTGATATGCTCTCATAGTTCTTGTTAGCTGACTGTATCATATTATTCTTACTATAACAAATTAGATAGTTGTATGTTGCAGTGAAATAATCATCCACCTTATTAGGGTAAGTCCGTGAGAGAGGGTAGTGGATTACATATTGCACACACATTTTTTCATTGGGTAAGTCCATAAGTGCAAAAATATTTGGGTTAACAGAGCTGATTTTGCAGGGTCGTTCTTACTATTTCTATACAACTTTGCAGATCAATTTTTGTTAATTTTACTAGTTAGATTATGCGTCCGAGAAAGAGGAGAAGATCATCTGTATTCTGTAATCTGTTCCCCATGTGTGACTAGTGTCATCTAGGAAAATAGCCTTTGAGTGATAATATAATTGCTGCTGGAGGTGCTGTCTTGGTGGAGAAAGCATCTTCCAAGCTACTGGTTTTCCATGCTCAGTGAGCTTCAGTAATAATACTGAATATGTTTTTTAAGTGTCGAGGCAGAAAACTGTTCAATTCTGCGTAGACTTCACCAGGTATGAAACGGAGAAGTGAAACAGTGGAACTTTTGGTGCAGTAAGCCGCACCAGTGTAGGGTGAGCAAACCTTAGTAATGGCTCAGATGTCCTACTTGTCAGTGTGCACTTTATGTGCTTTTGTGACAAGAGAGATGATATTTATGTGCTTGTGTGTTTTGAGTCATAGAGGCTCTTGATGTGAAACTCTAGAAATCTTTATATAATTAGGATTCTAGAGCCATATGAACTACTTTACTTGATCAGGAAAGAAGGCAAACACAAGGAAGACTGTAGTATATGTATAGGGTGGAGTCTTAGCCTTCTTTAGGTTGTTTTATCCTTGAATCACAAAATTGGAATGACTTCATGTTTAGCAACAAAAATAGAAATGACCTTATGCTAAGCTAATTTGTTGATAGTTTTTACGAGCTTGAGTTTGTCGTGTGAAGCCAATTTTTTAATAGGTTTTGAGTATGCATACAATTGTGTTTCGGCACTTGTGTCTGTGTGAATAGTTGAAAATTTCATGTTAGATGACTTCAATCATATGTGGCTATGATGATGAAGGAATAACCAAAGCATGAGCATTATGAATGGTCAGCTAAGTTTTCCTTGAGTAACTTACTGCATACATCAATTTTCATTTGAGAAATAAAGGATGAAACGCTGCAAATTTCATCTAGCTTGAAGTGTGTGGTTATTGTTGCACCAAGGGTGTGGCGTGCTATAAAATCATAAGGTCTCAACTATGAGGCAAAATTATCATGTCCAAGATTTGGGGCGCAAAGTTGCCAATATCTATGCTGGTTGGAGTTAACACTAGGTATGTTATTGTTGTAAATCGAGTTTTAGGCCTCCACTCGCAGGTTTTTAGATCACAAACATTTTTCCTCCAACGTCTCATCATATTATACATCAGTATCCTACAAACTACACCCATGAGAAACTGTCTGATCACCAAGAGACAAGAAAATCACGCCCCTTCATATTAAAATTAAATTGGCAGGCATTAAACATTTTTTATTTTTTTTTCCGACAAAGGCTGTTATGATCTCATTGATTTTGAGCATAAAAACAATTTAACTCAAAAGTCTCCACACCAATAAAGCTCAGAAGTATAGCTACAAGTAAATAGAGAAATTTAACAGGAATTTCATGTTTTTATTCCCTATCCACTTTCATATAGGGCCTTTGGAAAGCCCAGGCTGCTTGCTTGTATGTTTGAATCTTCCTTGTAGCGGCAAGCCACAATGTAGTAAACAGATGACATCAGAACAATGCTCTTGCCAACTTTCAACCATACCACGTCTGAACTTGTTCAATAAAAGTAGCCAAGAACTTGTCCACCCACATTTTGCCGCTGAGCTTCTTCGTGATCCAAAACTCCGTTTGGTGTTGTAATTACAACATATCCCCACTGCAAGAAGAGGAATAGATCACTACCTTCTATAGGAATTTTTTTAAAAAAAAAATAGTGGTCACAAGTAAGAAAAGGTAGTGAAAAGAACCTGACTTGGATAGTTGGATGTTAAAGCAAATGATCATTAAAGGTTTTCATGCAAAGGTCTAAAGCAAGATTCCACACAAAAGCATTTAACAAGGTTCAAAGGTCAATAACACATTTAACTGCAGCAATGGATGACTTCTCCAAGCGTATGCTTTCATTATCTTCACATAAAATTGTGTTTTAGACAGAAAAATAAATCTAAATGGAACTTTGGAAAAAATTATGTTGACAGACAAAAAGAATGGAAGGAAGATAAAGAAGAAAGACTGAAAATCAAAGATGTTTAATAGTAGTAAACTATTGTAACTTGAGGACTCCTTATGGGTATAATACTCTTGGACAATGGTGGTATAAACTCAGGTAGCATGTCTACAGGATGGCTTTTTCTGGTCAAAGATGCTTCCTTCTGCTTCATTGTCCCAGATAGAAAGATGGCTCAAAATGGTTCTTTTTGGACAGAAAATGATATAAAGGTTGGTGTCTGGAAACAGAAAGATGGATGAGAATAATTATTTCGGACGGAAAAAAAAAGTAAGGAGGTTGGTGTGAAAGTGGAGACAAATGACAACTTTGGATGTGTCTTGGTAGAGCAGGAACTCAAAAGAAAGAGCAAAAATAATGAATGGGTATGGTAAATGGATAAATATACAGTAGGAGCAGGTTTTGAAAAATGCAGAGGACAATATATTCAGAAACTGGAAAAGAACAAGTGAAAATAAATGCGGAAGAGGAAGTTGTTGATCTATTGGTTGCACAAATTTGGTCGACAGTAAGTGCAGCAGGGAGTATAAACTGGCACAGACCCACCTCAAGATACAATATGCAAAAGAGCTTCTGCAACACAACCACAGTTTGACTGCAAATATTTTTAGTACATTATTGACATTTGACAGATCTAGGAAGGTAAGCGGGAAAGACTCTTTGCCATATCGCACAAGTTCACATTTATGGAGAACTATCTCATTCACAAGATATTTTATATGTATTTTATTACCCAGTGAAACTGCAAAGTTGTGTTCCCTTCCTATAATAAAAATTTGTTAAATATGCATTTTATGTCTACCTGTAACAGCAAAGTACCAGACTTCCTTCAGGTAATGAGAATCAGCCATATTAGTATGACAGCTAATACCCAGCCCCTCGCAACAGGTAAGCTTTCATGGACATATTGAAACATTACATTTCCATTTACAGTACGCAAACATTTCATGTAAAAAGTCAGAATCAGGGAGCAAGCAAGAATCTATAAGTACCTAAAGATGGTAAATAACACATTCGGCAGCCTTCTCTGTTTGCACTTAAAATATGATCAAGATAAGAATTCATTGTCTATGATATATATCCACATACGTAAAATATTTAAAACGAACATGGTAAGCTGTCAGTGCAGTACTTGCTAGTTAGGGACGCTACTGTTGCAACTCAAGATGAATATCCTCTTGTCCAGGCCGGACAGCCATCATGGGAGGTGTACTCCAGAAGAAGTGTTTAAGATGGGAAATTGATGAGGTAGAAAGATTACAAACTTTAAAACTTTGGAATTGGAGAGGAAGATAAAATGATACTGAAAGGATCCCCCCTCAAGGAGCTTTCTGCGAAGTCCCGCACCAATTTTATGCTTAGTGGAGGTTGTGGATCATCTTTTTGACATTGTAGATTAGTGTTGGGCTTGGGGGCTATGATCTTCTCCATTCTCAATGTACAATAGGTACACTACCTTAAAACACCTCTAGTAATAGCAAGAAACATTCTCACCTAGAAAAAAATCTACTCTGCTAGGAAAAAGTTACCATTATGCTCCCGTGGTACATGTATTTTTCAAAAATTTAAGAACATCAAAATGCAATAGGATAAATATGAACGCGAGAAATTATAGAGCAAACTGATTCTTCTGATAAAGTCGTTAAGGGAAAAGAAATGCAAGTCATGTTAAACATAAAGGAAATTAGGACTATGATCCAAGACCTTAACATAGTCAAACAGAGGATAAACTAAAAGAAGAGCGGAGCAGATTAGCATTTAGTGAACAATGCAAATCAAACAGAGAACAGAGAGAAGATATGAAATAAGATTTACTAAATAAGAAGTACTTTATATGAAGCAAAGCCTAGAATGGCCCAACTCAAAATTTGATGAATAATGATGTAGCTCATGTTTGATGGCTTTTTTTGTAACTGGTAAGAGCTCATTAGCATGTAGAAAACAAAGTCCTACTCAGGGAGATGACACGAACCTGACGTGTTGGTAGAGTGCATATCTTATAATTCTCAATTATTACAGCAATTATGACGTAACTTTACAATTTTCCAATGATCAATTACTTCACAAAAATATAAGAACAAAAAATCCCAACAGGATGAATTTGAAACATGAGAAATTATAGAGCAAAAATCATCATCTGTGATTAGGGAAAAAGACATGTAAGTCGAATGAAACCAAAAAGAAATGCAGGACAATGCTAAAATACTTAAGGGGGGGAGGATTCCAAGACCGAACACATTCAAACGCAGGGGTGAACAGATTACCATTTGCACATTTAAATTCAAACAGAGAAGACATGAAACAGGAATTACATTATATGATGCAAAATTCAAAACTCAATGAACAATGATGCAGGTCATGTTTGATGGCTTTCTTATTATTGATGAGAGTTAGGCAGCATGGAGAAAAAAAAGAGTCAAACCTGACGTGTAGGAAGGGTGCGCGTTTTATAATCCTCAAGAGTTGCCGCCTTGATATCCTGTCTATAGGTGAGAGCTCGACAATCATTGATCCTTCCAAGCAATTCAACAGATATCTTACCAACTCTATGAGGATCGTGTACTTGAAAGTCTTTAATATAACCTGAGAATGTAGTTACAATGTAAGCAGCCCAACATATTCTATGATTTTTATAGGCTTATTCGATTAAAAAACATGATTTCTCTCATATTGAAGGAAGGATCTTAAATAGGAGATTTGAAGGGCAATACAATGACAGCTCGTAGAATGATCAATAACACAATAAAATACATATTCAACCTCTTATTTACAGTGAACATTCAAAAGCAGATTAGTCTAAACATGCGAATTCCAGATTTACCATTGGCCTATAGATTTCAGCAGATACATTTCGATTCAAAATTCTAAACCAAAACAAAATCTAAGCCAAAATTTATTGAAGATTTTAGAGCTCAAAAACTAGGAGAACCGTTAATAATTACCTCGATACTTCATGATTTGGAGGAAATTAGCAATAACATTGGAGACAGGTTTTAGTTCAGCAGAAGCAAATCCTCTCTTTTCTGCATTAACAATAGTCCTCAATGCGTCGTTCAATATTCTCCTCCCCATTTTTACTTTACTGTTTCTTCTCCGGCGACTGTAAAATCTCCTTTCAACTCCTAAAACCCTCGCACAAAATCTTCATTCGGCCATTTTCATCGGTAAGACCCGAAACATTACTGATGAAAAATTGATTGGGCCGTAATGGGAAATGGGCTATATATAAACCTACTGGATCGCTCATTCTCGAAATGATCCATCTAGATTTTTAGTTTCCCATCCCTTTTTTGAATATTCTAGCCTCTTATTTGATTTATTTATTTAGTTAAACTGTACTGATTTCATTAAAAATTTGTGTTACGACAATGACAATCCATACACTAAGTTATGTGAATACAAGAGATAATATAAATAAACATAGTTTTATTTGAGTTACTAGACATATAGGGGATATAATTATACAACATGCATTATAACAAGTACTTTTAAATGTAAAGTATTTCTTTAAAAAGTATACTTGCAAAGTCAGTTCGTTTGTTTTGACTTTTTAAAATTAAAACCAAATCAAATCCATTTATTGGCTGAACACCTAGATAGGATTTTGCCCTTGGCGAGATAGATGTGCATTTAAACAGAGAAAAAAAGAAAGAAGACATGCATTTAAACAGAGAAAAAAAGAAAGAAGACATGCATCTATTCTTGTTAAGTTCAATGGTATTCGAAACATAATATTCTACAGTTTTTCTTTTCTTATAATATGAAACGCAAGACGGAACATTTTGGAAGTGTTCGTAAAAATTGTTAAGCATGTCCAATATGCTTGGTAAAACATGTACATAATTAGAATCATAAGATAAATACCTTCAGTTTTCATTGTAACTACACATGGAGAACAAAGCTTTTATGAAACCAAAACTTGCACCTACACTAATGCACGACATTTTGTATCAAAATTTGGTAAAGGTTCATGAACATCACTATGAAGACAAAACTATGAAAAACTTGCCCTTGGGGCGATTTTACAATCACAAGTCAACACTTCGAAAAAAAATTTACACAAAAATGTACTGGGCAACAATCCCATCTAAAGAATGGAAAAAAGGAAACCAAAAATAGGCACTCTACAAGTCTATTTACGCCCAGGAAACTGTGACTCCAAATCTTCTAGTAACCACCTTGACCCTGTTTGTGTTGCTCCCACTATAACTTAACGTCTTCTGTCAATTCTTGTGGTCACCATCATTATTTCATCTATAAATCGGACAGAGCATTTTCTGCTGGCTTCTCCAGCAAACTACAATTCCTGAGCACTCTGGTTCCCCAACAGAGGAAGAAGAGCTAGAACTTAGAAGTCAATCTTTCTGGTTACCGGTCTCTGGCATATGAAACACCAAAGTCTTTGATCATCTGCTTCAAATGCTGCACAACAGGTTGAAGCATTCAGAAATTGTACAGGAAAAGAAGAAAACTAGGACAAGAAAGAAAGAAGAACTTGAGGAAGTGAAGCAATAAGGTTCAAAAGTGAGAGTCCGATAAGTACCTTCAATTCCTCATGAAGCACAATAAATATTTTCTTCAATCTTACATGTCTCTGCAGTTTTTAAATCGTAATTCAATGAGTCAGAGATCCCAAAGAAAATACAATATCAATAGATCACCTAAGGCACATGGGGAAGTGGACACATACATCTGACAAACCAGCTAAAGGAGTTAAATGAAAGAGTAAAGGGTTATCCAAATAAACGGGACTACATAAAAAAATGTGTCTCCAGAGTGCATTGAAACTATTTCAACCATGAAAGCGTAAAAGGTTATCCAAGTTAACAGTACTACCCAAAAAATGTGTCTCCAGAGTGCATTGAAACTATTCCGACCACTAGGCTATCTGTTATCCAGAAATAGCTTGCAGAAAAGGCACTTAACACTTGCATCCAAAAGCATTGAGAAAAATGCAGGGGAGGATTTTTGAACTAGTGCACTAGAGCTGGTTTCACATTAAGAGACATAATAGACAACCCACATAGAAAATTGTTGGAGTACAGTTTCCAACTTCTTATCCATGATTACAAAAATATATTGAGAGGAAACTTACTGGTCCACATTTGCGATAAGAATCTTTTAACTGTCCCAACATGTCATAGAATCTTTTTGTGTCTCTTCCTTTAGAAACATCAAGCTCCTTCCCGAGTTTAATGAACTCATTCCTAAATAATTGATCCCAATCTTTATTAGAAAAACTAAAACTGAAAATAAACTGTTTGTTAAACAAGTCTAGAAGAAATAATCTCCATGGAACTTTGAGAAATCAGCATATTTTTCTGTTCTTGCAACAAACCTGTAAGACTCCAATATTTTGTTTATCGAGCAATAACTATCATACTTTTCCCGATACTCCTGCACATACTCTTCATACCTGAAACAAGGAGAACCTGACATGAGTAACATCAAGAATAAAGGTCTTTAGCAAAAAAAGATGATCGTGAAGTACACAAAGCATTAATTACATCAACACAACATGATCTACATTTTTAAAGTGATGGTTTAAAGAACAAAGGTCTCAAAATAATGAAGATGATCTGAATTCTGAAGTATCCAATGTATTTACTACTCTTTCTTTATCAGTAAAAGGGTAACTTGTATTAATAGTAACAAATGCATTTACTACTTGAACCCTAGATGTGTGTACTCTCTCTTTTTTCAGCGAAGGTTCCAAAAACAAGTTTTCAACAATGAACACCACTTGAAGTATCCAATGCATTTGACACTAGAACATTACATTTGTGTACCCTATTTTATGTATTAATTTAAATGCAAGGAGTATGCCTGCATGTTTCAACAAGCCCCAAAATGTTTACTCCACCAGAGAAGTAAATGTTAGAAAACTTACTGGGCAAAATTCTCTATTGGTCCCTTCAGTTCTGGTTCCTCCTTTTCATACTTGGAGTACGAACTCATCTCATCAGGAGAACACTCTTGCATCCTTTGACCTTCACAGCTCCCCAGCAAAGAAGCATCCTTATGCCTATCATTGATCTCAGCAGCCAAACTGGACTTTTCCCCTTTGTTCTGCTTGACCGATGGAGGAAGTACACTCTGTTTTAGATCATGTTGTTCTCGTGTACCAACAGATGATTTTCTGCGGTTGTCTGCATGGACCTCCTGACCAGTCCCTAAGCTCCCTTCTTCTTCAATTTGCCTACTACTATGCACATCCACTGGTTGATTATATTGGGACCCAATATCGTTCTGATTAATTCTAGGACGGTGCTGTTGAGGCTGAGGTTGTGCAACCTTTTGGTGAGATCTTGAAAAATCTTCAGCGTGCCATTCAGGGGTCCTCCTCTTAGATAAGCCATCCGGAGTGCCAGAATGCACAGAGCTCAACTGGAGAGGAGATGATCTTCTTAAGTCTGCTACAGTCTTATCAACAGTTCTTCCTTTACTTGACTCAAAATTCCAATAATCTGAACTTGATGGTCTATTCTCTCCTTTAAATGAACTTTTCCTCTCAACCTGCTTTTTCAAACCAGCTGTTTCCTGTGTTGGAGGCTCCCGAAGTTCTCCCAACTCCAAGTCTGAGAGCTCTCTTTGAAGCATGTGCCCACGCCCATTAATGAAAGAAGATTTCCCCATATTACCCATATTATCCTTTGGAGAATTTCCTGGCAGCGGGATATCATACTTATTGAGGTTTGAATCAACTGATGTTCTATGCTGGTCCCCAACACCATCTTTCGGATTTTTTCTTTCCCTTTTATCACTAACAATGCCGTATTCATCTTGTGAATCTTTACTAACCTTGTCTCTCTGTAAGGGGAACCCTTCATTCATTTGAAGGCTTCTTTCAGTGTACTTAGCAGTATGCCCTGAGCTTTCACCTTGTTTAATTGGCCTCTCAGAACCAGTGGGAGTTTTGCCCCTTGCAGAGAAATCAACAGATCTCCGGTCTGGCTGCAAAAATTCAGAAGCAGACTTTCGAGACATGGCGTGATTGTAACTTTTTTGTGAACCAAAATCCCCAGCAGCATCTCTGGATGTTCTGTCATCCTTATCAGGAGATAAGTGTGAACTCTCCACAAAAGTAGAGTTCCTACCCCCAGAACTTTGTTGCTGAATAGGATTTTGAGTTTTTATTCTTTTATGCTTGTCACCTTTATCAACTGAGTGTTTTTCATCACGCACTCTTTTAGTTTTACTTTTTTGAGATTTTTGGACGCTATTAGACAGCTCATGCTTGAAGCTATCCTTGTCAATGCTTTCAATTTCACTAGAATGGTTTTGGTAACTAACATTTTCTGCTTCACGAGGAAGCTTGCCCATTTGGACCTCACGTTGTTTATGCGCATGCCAATCAGCTGACAAAGGTCTGATCCCTTGAACAGGTTTTTCATCATCTCTCATAGGACCTAAGTCAGGAATAACATCCATTTCAGCTACTTGGCCACCGTCAGGCAAGTCCTTCTCAATATCCACAATATCAACAACATTAAGATCTTCAATCTCACCCACCTCAAATTGACCTGGCTCAAAGTCCAAAGTTCCACATTGAAGCTGTTCAGAAGCTTGCAGTTTATGATTTGTCTCTTTGTCATCATCACTCATGATATCAACATCCTCATCAGATGCCTCCTTACTATTAGAAGAAGCATCACTTTCACTGTCACTGCTACTCCCACTGGCCACGCTTTTACTTCGGCTTCTACTCTGACTTCCACTATCGCTTCCACTATCACTGCTCTCACTATCACTAGAGCTAGAGCTAGAGCTATTAGCCTGCCCTTCACTTCGATCAGGTGAAAGATGGAGGATATCAATGTTTTCAATGGCATCAGATGCTTCTTGAGGTTTAGAATCACTCACTGCCCCCTCTTCCAACTCACCACTATCAGTTTTTGGAACTAAGACTGGCTGCGAAGCAGGTAGTTGGTCAAATTTATGAGGGGCAGATGATGGCTGACAATGATCTTCAGGAGAACTGTTAGGAGAAACAAACATCAATGCAAAGGAAATTTTCAGTTAAGACAGAATCAAGCATTTCAATCAATGCGCAAATCTTTTCAGAAAATGTTTCTCCTATCAAGGGCATAGTAGAGCTAGTACTATGGTACTCGGCAGCACCAACATAGAAGATATACATTAGAATTATGTTAGCACAAGTTTAGTCTACCAACAGTTTACACATGAAATATTTAAAGAAATCAGAAAGTGGATTACTTTAGCTTGTCTATTAATTATGTTTTCCTATTTCACTGTAGCAGTTAGTAGCAGTAATAAGGTTATTCCTTCACTTTCCCATTTCAATAGTAGTCAGAAGTTATTTCCTTGTTATTAGGTGGGCGGGTTAATCCACCAGTGGTGTATTTAAAGTTAGTTGAATTCAATGGAAAGATAAGCAGAAAATTGTTCCAGTTTTTGTGTACTTTAACTAGAGAGATTGCAGGTTCTCTCTTAACAAACAGCACCATGGGTCATAGAAAGAAAACATCTGATTTCATCTTGCAACATCTCATAACTAGAGACATTTCAGGGGACTGTATGATATAGATATGATCTCTGTGTGTTAGCATCATACCATTTAAATTGGAAATCAAAAGAAGGGTGAATTCAGAAGTACATGTTAACCTTTGTAACATCAAAAACATGTATTTGCTTGTTCCTTGATTGTTTTAGCTCAAAATGGAGGGAAAATGTTGTGGTCATTTTGTTTAATAGTATCATCTCACTTTGTTTAGCATCACTTCACAAAAGTCTTCTATGCTTTTCTCTGGTCGAAAATCCCTTGCTCCTACAGGTATACTTATGGAGACTTCAATTTGACTATGTGTGCTAAATGTAGATCAGCTTTGTCTCTGACAGATACTAGTTGGATTCAAATTGAAGAGACAAAAACAAAATAACAAACAGCCTGAAGAAACTTATACCTTCCACTTTCAGGGGCAAGTTTCGGGAAACTTTCTATATCCACTTCCGGTTTCAAGAAGTATCTTCCTGGAGCTTGGTATATAGCAATCTGCCACCACAAGTTAATGTGTAAAACATTATAACTATAGTATCACGGACATGCCTTCACTTCTCTTTGCTTTTTTCAGCAGAATTACAGCAAAGCATGTACCATTTACCTTTTTTATAATGGGCTCAATTTGTTTGGCTGAGTTCGGGAGCGTGTCTCCAACAGCTTTTTCCAGTGCCTAAGAACCCAGAAGATATTTCAAGGGCAAGAAATAAGAAGCTGATGCAGTATAGAGATATACTTAAGAATTTACCAAGTACTCCATGTCAAAAAAAGAGCATAAGCCAAAGGGAAAAGAATCTCTTTGTTCTATACTTACACTCCACCTCCTACCCAGATAGCCAGCTAAATTAACAAAAGGTCCAATTCAGTTCACATGCTTACCTTAAGACTAATCCCCTTGGACTGGTTCTCCATAAGTAGAGAAATCAACTTGCTACGCAGATCAGTAGACATTGTGCCTGTATGACTTTTACGTCCTACTTTATCTTGAACAGAACTTGTGATCGCCTTGCCAGGAATTTCTTTGTCAGAGCTAGTAGCTTTAATTATTGTTTGAGTGGGTATCATATCGTCCACAACAATTTGGCCCTTCAAGAGATTGACATTGCCAAATGGAGATGCTGGAGCACCAGATGGTTCAGGTGGAGATGATAAAGGAGAAGCAGAAGGCTTTCCCTTTGAATTTGTTGTTGCAGACGTGCCAGATTTGTAGGCAGATCCGTAAGATCCCCCTGCAATTCAGAAAGTTCAATGAAAAGATAGGAAACGTAACACCACCAAAACAATGAAATTATATTCAAGAAGTCCCCTCTTTCCAACACCTGGGCATGAAATATACTGACTGGACTGCAAGCAGAAAACATAAGAAACCTCTACACTTCAGCTCCGAAATTACCTGGAGGTGGCTCTGCCTTCCGTTTTTTCAAAGGAGGCTCTTTCTTTTGCTTGTAATTCATCTTCCGTGGATTAGCTGAAAGAGACAGAGTTAAATTAACATTAAACTGCAATATCAGAAATTAAACATACACAGCCATTATAGATCATCCATCTAGAGAACTGATGTTCTCCACAGTATCTGTTCAATAAACAAAAGATGCTCTCATTTTGTCTCTGCATTTCTGGTGTAATGAATTTTTTGTAGAACTGAGTCAATATAGAGTTTTTGGAATCATCGTAAGTAGATAATCTTTAGGATTCACTAGATCTTTTGTAAGTCTGGCTTCCAGCACAATCTGTGCTGATAAATATAATGTTACCATTATCAAAAAAAATAACAGACTCTCCAGAAGACGAGCATAAACATCATCTGCTTGACCATAGTGTTTAAGCTGTTGTTTTCATACGGTACTAACATTGTTTCTTCTTATCAGCCATTGTTTTACTGTTGTGATTAACTATTCCGTTTAAGCTGCTGTTTCGTAAGGTACTACAATTGATTCTACCACACAACAATGATATCTGAATCCATGCAAAACTAAACATAAACATCAAAGAGAAGTTTAATGTTATAGCCACAACAAGTAGCATGAGCACTTCTACCACACCAAGAATGACTGCCAATATGCCACTATTAGGACCTCATATTTCTTTCCTTACTCACATTTAATTCATTGATTATACCAAGTTGGCGTGAAAAATATGTATAAAGCGAACTCAACAACAATTCTCAAACAAGCTATCCCAATCATCTAACCAAAGGTCCCACGAGAATTCTTTCCCTACACCATACAAAGCACGAGAAAAGAAAAAGATATCCTTATTATACTAATATCTCTTTCATGACTATGGAACGATCTCCTTCTTCTTTCATTCCATGTAAGCTAAAAAATACATAATGATTATCAGACCCTTCATAATAGAACACCATCAAAACTATCTTCTCGTCCCTTCAATTCGCTTGTAAATAAAAATATAAAATGGGATACCAGAAGCCTTCCTCTCTCCTATACAAATGCACACCCATCAAATCTTCTGATACTTTTGCACTGTAGCTTTATCCTCAAATAGATACCAGAAGCATTTCTACTTCAGGTTTATACTTCATCCAATTTGCAGAAGAATTATCAACTAAGAACAATCTACAAGGCCTTTTTTTTTTGGCTTTTGAGAAGGTAAAAAGTTCATTCCATAAATGTACAAGAAAATGATTGACTCCTAAGTAAAACTTAAGAGTAATCTACCAAACCTTAGCCAAGGTAAATTAGAAAAGTGATTATCAAATGCTTAATTTCAATGTTCAAGATGATGCGTACCTTCAGCCGCAGCTATTACCCTCGTCTGACCCTTCATAGATGGATTGGCATGGTCCAAAACAATGGCTCTGTTTTAGAAATGCAATAATATCACTATACATGAAGAAGAGAATACAAATACCAGTAAGATGTAAGCAACAGTAGAATCTTTCCTTATTTAACTAGTAATCCCTCTGTTTCAATTTGTTTGGTCTATTTTGACTTAGCGCGGAGTTTAAGAAAGTAAAGAAGAATTGAATCTTGTGGTCTAAAATTAAAGATATGTCAAATGTACCAAAATGTCCTTTAATCTTGTAGCCTTAAACAAGTCATGTGGGAAGTTGAAATTAAGGAATTGCTAAAAAAGGAAATGGTCATTCTTTTTGAAAGGACAAAAAAGGAAAGTAGGTCAAACGTATTGAAACGGAGGGAGTATGGAACTTTTCCAAAGGATCGGAAAATTCTTAATAATTTTACTGAGCATTTCACAATCAAAAAGCAATATTGTTAAAGGCTCACTTGAGGCACGCATAAGCCCTCAAGCTAGCTACGAAACAGGTTAAGCACTACATCTCGCTTATGCCACGCTTTAGATCAGGTACCGAGGTGCTAAGACGTATGTCTTGTCACCATCAACCATAGGCTTCTTCTTAAAGTGAGCAACCCTAAACAATAATTATTTCCTTTATCCATATAATTTTTTTTGTTTATAGTTTATCGTTATTGAATTTAAGTGTCTATATTTTTCATTTCTGTCTTAAAGCTCCAGGAAATGTCAGCACCTTTTCTTTCTACTTTTTGCTTTTGATAAAACTGCTGGGGAATCTGAGTGTGGATTTATCGCAACAAAGGCTAATTCCTTTCAACAGCGCAAAAGTTTAACTGCTGGTTAGAGATAGGAATGTTGTTACTACTTACTCCTAGTGTAGTGGTTTATATTTCAATTAACTACACATTAGCAAGCTATTTAACAAAATTTAAGACAGGATCTTCCTCTCGTCAAGTAAATAAAAGTCCTAACAGAAAAATGCTTAAAATTTCATTAAGCCCTTTTCTTCCCCTTTCCCCTCCCAAAAAAGTAAAAAGCACTCAACTTTATATATCTGAACATCAACAAAATGAGCACAATAATGTGGAAAAAATTAATATATCTAGCTACAATAATCAACCATTTGCATATGTCGTCTAGAGTTAGTAAATCCTTATCCAAAAAAAAGAGTTGCGCAATAAACATACTTTCGTGAATTAAGCTTCTTCTCAGCTTGTTCTGACCGCATTTTAACATGGTTTGTAAATGATTCATCCAGAACACGTTGCACATTCAATTTTCGCCAAGCACCACCTGACTCGACAAGCAAACCATTTCCATCTTCACCACTTTGACGTTCTTCATAAATATCACATAGATCTCCCGGTTCACGCGAACATGTGAATCTGAAGTCTTTTCTACCAACATTAATGACCTGATACAAGTTGTCCAAATCACATCCAATTATACTTAACCATAATAACAGGTGTCCAGCATAAGTTTAAAATCAAGTCAATGGATGTCGAAAGTTCTTAATGAGGCACTCATACATGAAACTCGATGAGGAGCATAACTAAAGATGACAGAGCAAGTTTGATACTAAATTTATGTTAAAGGAACAAGCATAAGTGACGCTCCGGGAAAGCAAAGAATGGAATGTCTGTTCTAAAGAAGAAGGTTGCTTGATTATTCTTTTCAGGAGCAAGCCATAAGGACTCTGTAGATTGCGAGAATGCATGTTCTGATGCTTGCACGGGCTCATCTGCTTCCAACAATCCAACAAAGTGAGTTTTACAGAAGGGAGGTTAGCGAGATCCCAACTCTGAGGAAAGAAAAGAAGCTCGACCGGTGACATATCAGATGCAAGTTATGGACTTATGGTATAAAATTATGGTGCTGTAGTATAAAATCTAGGAAAGATAATCACTAAAATATACTCCCAGTCTATTCATTTTAGACGAACAAATACATGATGACAAATTAGAAGTATAGATCAGAAAACACTGGAAGCATAATGTTGTAAGTACTTTGATATGGACCCCTAAAGAAGAACATTTCCCGTTTCAAAGGCTTTTAATTATATTGTCCAAACTTGGTTATTCTGTTTCTTTATTTTCCTATTCTGTTACACAGGAAATCTAATAAAGAAAGCACATAAATGAGGTAAGGATGCATAGCTTTCAAACAAAAGGCAAACTACGAACTACAGCGGCGGCAAAGCCAGGAATTGATATAAGTTCAAGAAAATAATAGGATCTCATAGTTGGGATTTAAACTTGTAACGTAAAGCAACTTTAGAATCCCTTTTACTACTACACGGGAATTTTCCTTTTTGTAAAAGGGGATTCAATGTTTATATATAACCAAAAAATATATTTATTTATTTTGATAACTAAGAAATCCATCGGTGACCCGCCCTTTGGACCAATCACAGCCTTCTAAACTCGGTGGATAATGGGCCCGCCCCTCTACCCTTCTCCACTTAAATACCAGGTTTCGTTTTGCATGGTGTGGGGCTTGAACCTGCGACCTAAGCCACAAATCCTCAACCTTTTGCCACTTGAGCTAGGCCTTGGGGGCAACCAAAAAATATATTTTATCCTTTTAACACATTATAATTTTTCGATGACGGGTCCAATTGACCGCTCTGCCCCTGCTTTGAAGTCTTATTGTTCGGATAAGTAGGTAATCTACAAGTCTTATCCTTGCAGATGACATAGATATTAACTTGCAGCAGTTGCTAGAGGTTTAAAATGCTAAAAGTTTTTTTGCTGCACACCTGCAGTATAATGTTTGTGTTCCATGTTCATGTCAAGGAGACCTAAGAAGCAATAACTTAACTTGGACATAGAAGCCATCTTCTTTCTCATTTGGAGGTAAAGGTGCGGAAGGAAAAGAAAACAACCGAGGGACCCGAATCTGACCTAAATGGGAATGACATGAAAAGTCTTTTTCAAAACCTAGCATTAAGGGTGTTACGAAGCGAGGACTTTCCTTTAGCTACTGGCCCAAACAAAAGAGATTAGCCACTTGATCCCTTCATGTCGGGAGGAGGAGGAGAAGATAAGGAGAACTTTCTTTCTTCTATTCCCATGGCAAAGTTTAAGCCGAAAATAAACAAATGTTTGTTTGCAATCTCCCATGTTCTCCCTTGCATTAGAAGTGGTATCCAGCTAAGCACATGTTCAACAAAACCAACTTATAGGTAAGGCCCGAAAAAAAAAATAGAAAGCCATCTAACAACAAATAAATATGTTGCACACAGATCTGTAAAACAAGTTATTCATTTCTTTTCATTGTTGTTACAACCCTCTGAATCTAAAATCTCTCCGTGCAGTAGCAGACATGAGGTTGAAGTCCAATTCAAGCTCTTTACCTAGATATCAGACTCAAATGCAAAATAAAAGCAAACAAAAAACTCACATTTCCATCGGAATTAGCATTGGCATCAAACTTGATCCTGGCTGCACCGCCCTCAGTTTCCAGTCGCTTGATCTCCTCCACTAGGTCTGGCGCCAGCCGAATAATCATGGCATAATTCAAACGATTTCCAGTAACGAGGCTAAAAGTCTCCTCGACTCCATTAGAGGGAGCAGAGGAGGTAGGACCGGAGGTCATATTGCGGTTGCGCGGTGCAGCAGCTCCACTACCAACTGGAAGCCGGCCGGCAGGCGAAGGAGATGCCCTGTGGAAAGGCGGTGGTTGGAACGGTGACTGGATGTTGCGCTTCCCGACGCCGCCACCACGGCCGGCGCCTCCGCCGCCACGGCCTAGCTTCCCGGAACCTCCGTACATTACGTTCGGGTCCTGAATGGTAAGTGGCGAGTGGAATTGACAGAAGAAGGAATCGGAACTTTGAGATACAGAGAATACCCAGCGAAAGGGGGAGCCGTCGACGAAATTCACTAATTTGGGTTTACCGGTTTTGTTTTTTAACATGGGCCCATGGCTCTCTTACTCCAATTTACATTACATTTAGATAAAATCGATAACTCGTTTCAAATTGAGACCATATAAGGGAAAAAACTGTTCGTAGGTCTATTTGAAAAGACACTTTATAGTTTATGCGTTATTGGGAACTTTTGGATATAGTCACTCAAAAATAGCTTAATTATGTTTCATATCTATAGTTTGTTAAAAATGATTCGTAGTTACATGTTATATGAAGGAGAGTGGCGAGTGAGATTGGGAGAGGGAGGAGAGAAGCGAGCGGGAGAGGAGTGAATTGTATATGTATATCGGATAGATAATTGTATATATGTAACTGGTATACACATGTATTTGAATATCTAGCGATTGACATTGGAAGAGGGAGGAGAGAGGCGAGCAAGAGAGGGCAATAATTTGTATAATTCGCATCTCGTTTGTAAAATTCGCATGTTTTTGTATAATTGAGTAATATAAAGTCTGAAATTATACAAATATGATAAAAAAAACTGAAATAACGAATTGATACAAACATAAAGGGAAAAGGGTCTGAAAAATACTCCAACGTTGACCGAAATTGTGTGACAATACCAAACTTTATGAGGGTCTTTTATCCCCTGCACTATTTAATAGTGTATTTTAAAGGTATATAAGTGTCCGCGTGGACACATTACTATTTATAATTATGCAATATTTATGATGTTCATGTGGGCACATATATACCTTTAAAATACGATATTAAATAGTGCAGGGGTAAAAGGTCATTTCCAAAGTTTGGTATCGTTACAGCAATTTCGGTCGAAGTTCAGATATATTTCAGACCTTTTTCCCAAACATAAACATATGAACTTTAAACAATTATACAAATTATATTATATAAGATCCGAAAACTACACGTTTATACAAACTTTAAAAAGTTATACACAAAAAAATTGAATGTATATGGTGATAAAACTGAAAAATCAAAGGAAATCACCGCATATATAAATACAAACCATCGTATACAAATACAAATTAAACGAAGAATTGTTAGTTGCGAATTTTACAAATGTAGTGAATTATACAAACGTGACTAATTATACAAACTCAAAGTCAGCCCATGTAATTAATGGTTAATGTTAGTTGTGAGTGGTAATTATAGCAAACTATAGTTATAATGACTAATTACGTAGTATTTTTATTTTTATTTGTTTTATTACGTAGTATAAGCTTGCTTAACCGCATAATTTTCCCTACTTTATATTACTAATAGAATTAAGTATTTTAACATATATATCTTGACAAAAAGTAATTACAGTTCTCAATTTTGCAATTTTGTAATTTTGATATACATTATTGTAAGTGACTTGTAATATTATAAGTAATAGTATGATTCATTTTGCTTTTTAATACTTATAAAATGTGTATAATCATAATAAAGATGAAGAAATATATATATTTAAAAAGTGAGGTTTACGGAAGATAATGTTAGTTCTATGCTTGAGTTTCCTATTAAGAAAATATATGTGGCAATGAAGGGTACATATCAAAAAATCCAATGGAGCAGAATCATATCTAATTATGAAGGATCACAAATAGAGAATCATATATGAACAACAATGTGCCCTTTGTGATGCATGAACGGAAATAACTGATTATCTATTTTTTGAATGTCGTAAAAAAATTTGGTCTAGTTTGCTGGTGTGGATAGGTGCTTCAAGACAAGCTATGTCATGGCAAGAATTAAGAACTTGAATGGGCATGCACAAATGTCAAGAGCAAAGGAGCTTTAGCAGCCATATACAAGATGTGTCTAGCAGAAGTTGTGTACCATGTTTGGATAGAGAGAAATCAAAGAATTTATCAAGCAAAGAGTAATACATTTTGATCAATCACAAGGAGTGGTAATTGATTATGGTGCTTTGATGTAGTCGGAGATAGTTTTTTGCGTTTTATTTCACTGTTATGTCAGAGTAGTTCTTGAAATTGTACAAAAATAACTATTTGATAATGAAAATTCATTTTAAAAAAACGAGTGTGAACAATGAACCTATAGGTTATTTCCTTAAATTAACATATTCTATTTTCAATAAGATTTTCAACTTTTGCTTGTTTCTCTTTAATTTCTTGTATTTTTTTTTCTTCTACCGTTCCACTTAATGTTACTAATTTATGTTTATTAGTTTTAATAGTTATATTATTTCATGTTTTAAGGGACAACGAGTTTCCACCATTATTTCTTATATTTCTTGTTGCAAGGGATAACGAGTTATTATCCCTTTGATTTTCAAACTCTAATTTTACTATTGTAACTCTGTAAGTTGTAGTTTACATTTTATTACAACAAAAAGTTAAGTATAAATCCAATTTTGCTTTTTTCATTCTACATGCTTCTAAATTTTTAAAGTATGTGTTTTTTCCATGTATCCCAAAAGTTTTACTTTTGTTTTCTATTTTTGCAAAATGTTTGACGAATATTATAAAAATCGTATTTTTAATTCTTTCTCGTTCAATGATTACCTCGGCTTTCAATATCAAATCTATTTTATGCCATTTTCTCTTCTATGCATTTAATAGTTTTCAATATCAAGTATCTTCCGTCATTTTTAGTTGTGTTCAAAAAGGTAATATTCAACCTTAAGTTGAAGGTAAAAAAAGAAGTGTAATAAACAATTCTAACATTTTATTATTATTATTTATTTAAGGAAAAACTACCTAACTAGACATACTTTACTACCATATATATTTATTTTACCTCTAGTTCTAAAAAATTACATATAATACCATTTTTAATATTTATACCATATATTTTAAAATATTTAATTAGATACACAAATCCCTTAAATATGATATTTGATAATTATTTTAAAATTTAAACTCCTTAATTAATGGTACATAAATTATTTTCTCATTACCCTAATGTTCACCTCCACCCCACGTACTTCACATCCACCCCATCTCTCTCTCTCTCTTCCTTGACCAAATCGTGATAATCAGCATCATATACAAACTCATATTCATTATTGTCATGGTCCATACATCTTTTCTATAAATTAGTCATTAACTTGCTTCTTTCATATGACTAGAAGTTCAAGGTTTTTTAAACACAATTGTTGTATCAATGAGGTAAATTATTATTATTTTTCATTATTTTCATGTATCACGGTTTACATTCGTTCATGCCTCTGAGATAGAGTTCATATTGGTGTAAAATTTAATTGTATAGACTTTTACAAATTAGGTTTTTGTCATTGTAGGGTCTTTATCCGCCAACATTCAAGCCGGAAATTTAAGATTCAAGGAAGGAATTGATGAAGAAGATGAAGTTTACAATTACAGAATTACTATGATTTATGATTTCGTTATTTT
>JAJOOS010006591.1:0-24955 GCA_029582725.1 Solanum chiquidenum
CCCCACCCCAAAAAAATTAAGTTTATTTTTAAAAAGATATTTTCAATTTCAGTTCAAAAATCATTTTCTACTCTCTAGAAATATTAAAAGATATTTTCTCAAAAATATTTTTCATTCATAAATCAAACATTAAAAAATCTTTTTCAGAAAATATTTTCTACTTACCTACCAAACATGAAAAAATAAATCAAAAAACTACTTATTTTCTAGGAAAACATTTTCCTTCATACCAAACACACCCTAAATAACAAATAAATTTAATGGTATTTTAGCACGTGGACTCTCTTTGGAATACGTTGCCAAAGACGCGTGACTCCATTTGATAGTTGCTAATAAGGGAGCCAAAAGTGTCAATGGAGTTTTTTTAAAATTCGGTTAGTCTTTTTTATCTCTCGTTCATTTTTATTTATTGAAAAAGTAATAAATAGATAGTTTCGGTTGGATTTTCGTCTATCCTATTTATGTTGATTACCTAACAAGAAGTTTATAGGTTAGTCCCAATCATGTGAATAATTTGGCACTTGACAAGAATGAGTAATATATATTGAGTTCGGAGAAGATATGAAAATAATTACAGCCAAGGCCGGAGTTAGAGAGTTGCTTATGCTTTATAGGTCTCGTAAATTTAGCTCAAATATTATATTTATGTTTATAAATAGTAAAATATATCAAATACATAATAACATTTTTTTAGATTTCAAAAGTCATAAACTCAAAATTTTAATTCGAGTACATGCATGATATGCATCTAACTTAATATTACAAAAATAACAACTGAAATCTTGATGCAACTTGAAAAATAAACATAGTATAAAGTACAGAGAACCTCTCATTCTCTGTATATTTCTTGCAAAATTAGACAGTTAGAGTAAACCTCTGTTCCATTGGATAAACAATCATGTTCATCCTCCTTCTTAGATAGTTCCAAATTGGTTCACCACTCATCCTCCTCTCAAAATACCATTCTTCTTCTTCTTCCTCTTTGAATTTTTGTATAATTTTCTCGAAAATCCAAAGTAGCATTTCACCTCCAGAAAGCAAAAAACAAAGGAAATACAAAACAGGGGAAACAGAGTCCGGAAAGAGAACAGAGGCAGTGGAAGCCAAAGAGAGAGAACTAAAGAAAACCATAACATGGTGTACCAGTGTAACAACCCGCTAGGTCGTTTTGAGAACTAGGACTATTCTGACTCTTTTCAGAAAATTTAAAGGAGTATTTTAAACTATTCGGTAACTATGAGTATCTAGTTGATGATTTTTTTTTGTTAAATGAGTATTATAGTTGAATAGTTAGTGGGTCACATTCATAGTTAATAGTTACCACTTGGCCATGTATTAAATTAAGTTAGAGGGATTAAACGGGTATTGTATCATAACTGGAGAAAAAAAAAATATAAAACGAGCATCGGCGGCGTGGGCAGAAGAGTTTCTCGTGAATCGTGTATTTCAGGTGAAACTTTCAACCAAATTGTGTTATTGAATTTTATAATGAAGATATTATGTTTTCTTAAGATTTAGTGGGATAGTATGGTGCAAAAGGGGTAGGGATAGATGTTAGTTAATTGGAATATAGTGGTAGGAGATAATTCTGTTTGTCTTCTTCGTGATTAGGACTTGTTGTTCATTGCTAATATTAGTAGTATAATCGTTGTAATTAAGGAGGTTCAGGGAAAACATTTGGGGGTCATATTGAGGTGCATTAATGGAGGGCGAAACCCTTTTGTTTCTGAGGGTCGCCACTGGTTTTGTAACCAGTGGTTAAATTCAATTGTTATTAATTATTTGTCGAATGGTAAAATCTAGTTTTAATATATTGAGATAGGTAGTAAATTATTAGATGTATATTATATGATTAGCATTGAATTTGAGATACTTGAAGGGATTGAGGCTTAACACTAGGCTTGAAATTTAGCAAATATGATTCTTGGCATATTATAATTTAATAGCATTATTAGTAATTTATATTAATTATAGACTAAATGAGGATGGCGTGATAAGAAGTAATGGGTCAAAGTCTGTGATGGTTAATTATTAGTATTATATTGTTAGCAATTAGATTGGTATTAGGAAATAAAAGATGGTTCCAAATTGGAAAATTGAAAGGCTGCAACGTTGTGCCTTTTCTGGAATTATTAGGATGGAGGGGGAATCTTTAGGTAATAATTAGGATCCTTATTAATGACTATATAGGAAAAAAATTAGAATGTTTACATGTTGGTTGTATATCGACTCATTCACTTACAAAATATTATATAATTGGTAGATTGGGAACGTTCTGAAGCTTTGCGAAAAGGGAAGGACAAATCTTGAGGGTTCGTGGAACGTGTTCGGCATTCAAGGTATGTTAATACTTTTAGACTTCGATGAAGGACATTTTCCTAATTAAAGATTAAAAACGGAATAGACAATGGGTAAGGGCGAAAGATGGGGGTCTCGTACCAATGGTGTGACGGGCATTGGTACGAGTACTGGTGTATAAAGGGAAATTTATTACTATAGTATGCGGATTGTAATTTGAGACTGCCAAAGCATATGGGCATTAGCTGATATATTATTGACTGATTATTTTGTGTGATTTTGTTCCTATTTGAACCCGTATATTTGTGATGGTTGAGGTGGTTATGTATTATGCTGATATTTGATTGATTTAGATGCAACACCATCCCCTTTATTCGAGATTATATTGTGCACATGCATTGACATGAGATTGAGTATAAGTTGGGCACGTGGAGATCGTCCGTGCTGGGGATGGTGAGATGTTAAGATTATATTTTGGGCACGTGGAGACCGTTCGTGCGTTTGATTTTATGATAAGTGCGTTGAGATTGTCCGCACAGACACGTGGAGATTGTTTGTGTCGGTATATGGACCTCGCGAGTCCCACATGGGTCATGAACTCTCGATGTATTTTCGAGGAGTATCATGTATATACGATTGAGAGAGTACCTGACATTCTAAGGCATATCATTTCATGGTGTCACATTGCACTGCATCTCATTACATCATTTATTATTGTTGATTACGTGATTTATTGGTGGTTTTACATTATGTGAAGTTTGTTTATCCTTATTTGATGAAACTCGACTGGTAAGCGTACCATAGACTTGCATAAGTAAAAGACTTATTTTTATTATTTAACTCCTGTCACTACTTCTTCGTTGTCGGTCTATGAGATATACTGGGTACACGTGGTTTCGTACTCATACTACACTTGTTGCACTCTTTTGTGGTGCAGATTCAATTCCGAGTACGAGCACTTCTCGTGGAGCTTTTTGAGTCCGAGCTTGGAGTATCTTGGAGTTGTGGTGAGCTACTTGGCTGTTCCGTGGACCACACCTCCCTCTATCTTTATTTATTCTATTATTTTAGTATTCAGACAGAATATCCCTTATGTTTGGATTTGTCAGTTAGTTTCAGAATTGCATCACATTTAGAGGCTCTTGTACTTATGACACAAATTCTTGGGTAGTATTTTAGCTTTCCGCATATCTTTTAATAAAGAACTTAGTGTTGGAAATTTTACTCGTTGTTTACCTTTTTACCTCCTTAGTTAATCATAATTGGTAAATATGTTGGGTTGGCTTACCTATTGGTTGGGAACATAGGTGCCATCACGACTTGTGAATTTGGGTCGTGACACTGACGCCTTGCATATACTCTATCTCTAACAGAACAAGTGTGATCCGCACAATATTTTCTGATTTTGAATAGCTCCGATTGATTCAAACTTGATGAATTCATTAATCAGGAACAATTTTCAGAAGGACACTACAGGTAATAACTGTTTCAGAAAACAAAAGAAGATCAATGAAAAGTTTATATACCAAATTCATACAAAAAAACTACACATACAAATAAGCAAATAAATTATTACCAAGAAGAACTAGAACGAGATACAAGAAATTTGAATTTTTTGACAACTCCATAATGTCACATCACCTCCATAAGTGTGCGCTTATCTTTGTAAATCTGATTTTCAGCTATAAACAAATTAGAAAGGTCACTGATTACTTCATTTCCTTTATCATTATTTTCATCAACAACTCCACCCGAATTCATTCCTACCAAGCAGATGGAGTTATTTGATTATAAATCAAGATTTGTTAGCGGTCTACTAACATCAGAATGTCTCCTATCCACAACAACTACAGATTCCTAATTATCCATCACTATATTCTTCAGAGTTATGCGCAACGGATATTTCGTAAAGAAATCTACATTAGCTTTTTTTTATTCAAAAATACCCGCACACCCACATCATTATGGATACAAACAGGTGGACATCGATCACTAACTATATATTAATCTCTATATCATTAATATTAATATCTATCCTAAGTTGCGAAGTTATCGATCACTAACTATATATTAATATTATACAGACTGGAAGATTCATAGATAATCTCCTCCATCTGAAAATCAACATATTTCCTTGTTTCATTAAAAAAAATATCAGTCGATCTAACATAATACAAGGGAATAATAAATATGTTGTATTTATATTCACTTTTCATATCAAGATAATACAAATTTCATCCACCACTTCATTCTTCTCACACAAATTTATACAAACTCGTCATTACTTATTCATACCAATATCATTCCAAATAGTCTACCAAAATTCATACCATAAAACACATTTCATAAAAAAATAACATTTCACATTTCATACCAACTTAATACACATTTCATACAAATCATCATACTTCTTACTCATATTTTTTACACAATATACCAATACCATTTCAATTACACTACCAAATTCATTCCAACCTATACATTTTATTTATATTTTCAGGAGAAAAAAAACAATATCTCATATTATAATTTTAAACTGCATACCGAATTCATCTCATTATTATTATCAAATTGACTAAAGAAATACCAGTTTCATAACAATGTTACAACACATTTCATACTTTTTTTCCACAAATTTCATAACTTTACAACGATAATACTATTAATATTTCATACACTTATCTCAAATCATTAAGATATTAATCCAATATCGCAGAAAACTATGTTATAAACAGTATACAAAATAACCAAAAAAAATAAAATAACAAACACAATCGTACCAACAAAATAAGAGCATGTCATTAACTATAGTTTCACAAAAATTATTAAGTATTATGAACAATATAATGTTTATACAAAAAATATCACAACTTAAATCTAGTATACATAAACAAAATCAGAAAATGTCATTTACAGTTTCATTACTCTCTTTTTTTACGTTTCAGTAATAGACAAATACAAGCAACAAATCGTAAATCATACTAACCAGAAGGATCCCACGCCATGTTTAATTAATATAGATAAGAAGTCGTCCATTACAACAAAATGAAGATTTTTCAAACAAAAAAAAATTGGATCTACTCGTGAGTGACGCCAAATTCTGGAGAGAAAAAACGAAGAGAGAGAAACTTTGAAGAAAATTAATAAAATCTGATTTTTTTAATTAATGTTAACAGATTAGAGTGAAATAAGGAAAACAAATATTCATAATTTGTTTGAATCTCCTAAATTTATGCCAATTAACAATTATCATCAATGAATTCAAAATTAATTAATACACCTTTATCCGTTTTTTATCTTCTTCTTTTTTTCAAAATCGATTTTTTATCCTTTTTTATCTTTTTATTTTTTTCAAAATTGATTTTTTACAACTACTTAAAAAAAAATGTTACAACCTGAAATTTTTTATTGTTACAACTTGAAAGTTTTATTCAACTGCTATAACTTGAAAATATTAGTCTAATAAATGTCATTTATAAAATTTTCACTATTATGAACCCTTACCAAGATTAAAAATGGGAACACCATTAAAAACACCATTAAAACATTGTGTGTGGAGCTTTCTTAGGTGGATTTTTTCTCACAAAATGAATAAACATTTGTTTTAAATGATTACAAACTTCATGAAAAAGAACCAAGGAACACAAATACACAAAGTATATACTTAATGAATATAATTTAAGAAAGGATTTGAAATATTTACAAAATCACAAGTAGACCGGCCATAATGAATACAAATACATCACACACACGTATTGAAATAAATAAAATATAATAAATGATACACTGTAATGCAAAAAAAAAAGTTTACAATGGATACATACTATAATACAAATATTCCTTTAAAATAATTAGTGATATATTGAAATGAATACAAGCAAATAAAGAAATAAAGGTGTCATTGGATACATGGATAGAATACAAACACACTAAATAAATCAGAATGAATACAAATTTAGAAGGGAAACTAAAATGAATTCAATATAGAAATAAAGAATACAAATACACTATGAAATAGATACATGGATAGAAACTAGAATGAATACAAATCCAAGTAAACATATTAATTAGAAAGAATAATAATTTAGAAAAGAACCAATATTTTGGGAAGGGGGGGGGGGAAATATTACTTTATTCCCGAAAACAACATCTTGAAGATCAAAAAAATAAGAATACATTATCGACTGGTCCTTGAATAATGCATAGATCAAAAGAGGAAAAATCGCTAAAAAATTGATGATTATATGGGATACCTCTTGTAGTCCTCTTTAAGTCAGCCATTAGAGGGGAATCTTTAAGGTTTTTCTTGGCAAATCCCTAATCGAAAAAAGGAGAAATTACTAAACGCGCACTTAAACACACAAATATATAGAAAGATTTAAGCAAATACAAATCGATAAAATACATTTAAAAAAATCGCAATCAATACATACATGAATTAATGGGATTATTATGAAAATCTTTTGGGAGATTTTTTCCAATTTTTGGAAAAAAATTGAAATAAATTGTCACCTTTTGATGAGAGAGAAGCGGGAGAGTGAAAATTGAAGAACTAATGAAAGAGGGAATTGAATGAGAGATTTTTTTTATTATTATTTTGAAATATTCTGGAAATTGGAGAGAGAACGGTGTGTGCCTTAAACGTAGGCTTAATATGAGTTAAATTAGGAACTACCTTAGAATACCATTAATTTACTATATAAATAAAATATTGTTTTATTATACAATACTTTTTAACTGTATCTATTTTTAATAAATAAGTTACAAATTTTACCTAATTAGATAATTTTTTTCTAAAAATATTAGCGAACCCTAGTTCAATAAGTACTATTGTTTTTGGACTTCTCCATTAAGCGGATTGTTGTGTGGTTTGATTTGTTCTTTTGGGCTTGGGCACCTTTCATATTAACTTCTTTGGGTAGGTTCTAGTGGTAAGTAGGTCTATTAGGGATCGTTTTATGTGATAGATAAGAAAAAATAGTCATGATTCATGGGATAATTTTTTCGTGCCTCTTTATTTCTTGTTTGATTATCAAATAACAGATAACTTATTCCAGAATTAACAAATAGTACTGGAATAAATTATCTATTCCACTTGATGGAACAACAATCTCAGGATAACTTATCTTGGAATAAAACAATTAAAATGATAAAAATATCCCCCAAAATCTATTTTACTATCACTTTTCATATCTTTATACCATATTTATAAAGACTACTAAAATTTTGATGCTCATTGAATGAAATTTTGATAATTCTAAAATAAATCAATAATTAGTATGATAAAATTATTCATTGCTTGTGTCCTTATTATAATCAAAAGAATTTCAAAAACTTTGTTTTTCGTTGTAATTGACGAAAAAATACTTTTATTACGAGAAATACTACCAAATTTCAGTTCAATTTAAGTTATTGTATTTGCTTATGACAGTGAATAAGAGAGACTTCCCACTGGCCTTGATAGATTGCTCCATTCTTGTGGATTGCAAATTTATAAATAAAAAATTAAAATTCCTTTTATTTTGTTTATAAAAGTGAACAATTAAAAGCTTTACAAAAAAATAATAATGTAGAGGGTATATTTGTAAACCAATAACTAATTCTTAGAGAGATGCCTTGCTTATTAGTTTTAATACAACAAATTAAACAAACAATGAAAATTTAATCCCAGCATAACTAATCTCATCATAACTTATCCCAGTATAATTAATCCCAACATAACTTATTGGCGAACCAAACGACCCCTTAGAGTGCTACCAACGTAGTTAGTTTCATTGCAAAAGTTCTAGGGTTTGTTTGGATTTGCGATATGAATTATGATATAAAATTAAATTGATATGAAGTTGAATTCTTATTTGGACATGCATTTTGGATTTCTTAAGTTGTACTTTCCTTCTCTTTTATTGTGTTTGTCTTATTTTAATTTGACACTGAATTTAAAAAATTAAATAAGATTTTGGTTATAAACAAAAAATGTCAATGTATCAAAATGTTTTTTAATTTTGTGGTGTTAAACACGTCATGTGAAAAGTTAAAATTGCTAAAAAAAAAAAAAGGAGGGGGGAGGGGGAAAGAGACATTCTTTTTTAAACTTTTCTTTACATGAAAACTTTATAAGTTGTGAAAACTATCAAAATTTCTCAAATTCTTATCCAATCTTACCAAATGAACAAATCACAATTCATAAACAAGATATCGAAATATGCTAATACACCCAATTCATAAATCACATATCTCCATGTTCCTTTTATAAATAAATATTTGCGATCGCAAAGTCTCAAATACACATAAGTTTATAAAGATCTACTAGTCAACAAACATTATTAGTAAGTAGTAACTAGTTATTGTCTAATATAATCCTTTCACATGGTATGAACAATTTCTTCACACCGAACATGAGTTTTTTTTCTTTCCAAAATCTAAAAAGATGATTTTTAAAATTTATTTTTGTACAAAATATAAACTTGTGTGTCACGTACTCTTACATTTAAAAAATAATAATTAAAATCATGATTTAAAATTTCAAATTATTTTTAAAAAAAATTTAAGATTTAAAATCATAATTCCAAATTATGTACTCAAACACTAATTTAAAATTATGACTTCATATATCACGTTCAAACACACAAACTTAGTATATGATGTATACTTTTTGGTCAAATTGCCCCATTTTGACGACTAAAATCAAACAGTTAAATTGGAATGGAGGGTGTGGTTATGAAATTTGAATGATTTACTTGCTTATATCTTAGTCTACATCTACCAAAAGTGTCAAAAAAAAATAAAATTGAAATGTTCCCCCAAGGTTGGTGAACAATTCATTTAGTATGTATTATTTGGGACACGTCCTTTTGGTGCAAAAAACTGAAAAACATGTTCTTTTAATGTCGGACTTCGAAAAAAAAATCTTTAAAATATATTCATCTGACACAATAAGTTTATGATATTAGGAAGAGGGGTGGCCGGGTGGGGGCAGGTAGTTTTATGAACATCTAATAATTTAGTTTAAAAACTCGTATAACAATGATAGTTTAGAGATAATTTTAACACAATAAGTTCATTATATTCGGAAGAGGGATGGCCGGGTGGGGGTGGAGGGAGAGGTAGTTTTATGAACACCTAATAATTTAGTTAAGAAACTCGTATAACATTGATAGTTTAGAGAGAATTTTAACTTTTTAACTATTTTTTTTTATGTACTACTGCTACTTGATACTCTATGAAAGAGGTTTGAAGCGTGATGTTCACGTGACATATCATATAACTTTAAGGAATGTTTTAGTATATGAGTTAATCATAATTTTAAATTGAAGGGTTCTATAAATCTTTAATAACCTAAATATAGAACTAATTTAAAAGCTTTAACCTATTGATTACTCTTCAATTCTCAACTGAAAATTGAGGAGTGAAATTACCAAATAACTTCAAAGATTTAGTTGCTGAAATAAATGAATGATTACATGTGTTGTTCTTACAATTTTATACCAAAAAGATTTGTAGAAGGTTTTTCAGGCATTACTAATTTATTCCTTAAATAATTTTTTTTTCCGAAAATTTATAAATTTGTTTAGATTTAAAAGAAAAAATAGTTATAAGGATAAAGTGAAAAAAATTAATTAATTTTATCTTAATTTTGTAAATTAATAAATAATTTGAGATAATTATAAATAATAAGGTGTACAACTAATATAAAATGAAAAGAATAATTATATGTATAATGAACCGTGAGACAAACTCTTTTAGCTCAAATATTACGAAAGATTGTATAATTAATTTTAGATCTTTTATATTTTCAATGTTACCCTAGATAATTATACTTTCTTCAGTTCATTTTAATTGATGTTCTTATTTTTATTATAAATAATCGTTCCAAAATAATTACATTTTAAAAAATTAAGATATAATCAGTTAGTATTTATATTTGGCAGAATGACCTGGGAGACCCTTATACTTGGTTTTATTTGTCAGTTGGATTCTTATACTCATGATTTTGTCAATTGAACCCTTAAACTCACTAAAACGCAATATTTTAAATCCCTTTCTTATTATGTGTGTGTGAGTGTAGCACAACCGCTTACACGTGAAATTCCATGTCATTTTATAGAATTCCATGTCATTTTTAATGCCACATAAGAAATTAAATGTTAAAATAAAAAATAAAAATTGCACATTAAAATTTTCAGTATCATGTTCTTCATATTTGCTCATAATTGAGCACTAAATTCATATCAAATTAGTCTAATTCTTCCTATTTGACATGAATTTTTTTACACTAAAAGCTTACCAACACAAACCCAATAATTTTCCATCATAATTTTGAATTAATTTCATAAATTCACAAAACCCATTTGTTATTCTTCAGGAAGTTTTTCAACTTTTCAGTATACATCATTACTTTTCAAGATTTCAAAATTATCTAAACTTCAATCTTTCACAAACAAGATTTAAAAATCCAGATTTTAAAAGTGTGTAAATCTACCAAGATTCATAGAGAAGAAATTTGAATTTCAAAATTAAAGAAACTAAAATGGTTGAGATAAGAGATGTGGTTAGGTGGGGTGAGGTGTGAGGGCGGGTGTTAAGAAGAAGAAGGGGGTGGGGTAGGGTGGGGTGGTGAGTGGTTTCAAGGAAGAAGGAGAGGGTGGGGGTGGAGGCCTGGAAGAAGAAAGTTGCAGGCGAGGAAATGGGGTGGGATAGGGGGATGATGGGTTGATTTTTTTTTCTTTTTTTTTAATTTAAATTAGTTTTAATGATTTTTAATATAAAAAATATATATTCACTCGCTTTAAGGCGTGTGCAGTCAAGTATTTTTCCAACTCAACAATATTAGTGCCACATAAGTTCGGTCAATGGTCAAAACTGTTTAAAATATTGTATTTTAATAAGTTTAAGGGTTCAGTTGGCAAAGTCGTGAGTATAAAGGTTCAACTGATAAATAAAGTCAAGTACAAAGGTCTCGCAGGTTATTCTGCCTTTATATTTTTACCCTTACTTATAAATAGAAAGAAAGATTAACATGATAAAACAAATATTAAATTAAAATTATGAAGTAAATTTATTTAGTATTTTTTTATAAAGAAAAACATAAGGAAAATTGACCGCAGGAAGTATGACGCAAACTTCACATGCGATGCATATGTCTAATTGTGTCTAATTGTTCAATGCATTTATATAAGACGTATGTGCACATTACGCCAAAAAAGGTATCACATTCATCTTATATTAATTAATTATTTTATTAAAAATAATTGTCTTATATTAGTTATTCACCTTACTAAATTAAGAAAGTATCTATTAAATATTTCCGATATTACTCTTGCAATTTATTCTTTCTGAAAGTGTTTATATTTTGTTTGTAAAATTCTACAGAAGTTTTTTAAGGGGGTGAATTTAAAATTATCTTTTTATTTATGATTTCTTACTATACGTATTTAAAAAAAGTAGATTTTACACAAATCTCATGATGTTAAAAGCTAATTACATCATATTCTTACTCTTTTACGAATTACAAAAATCCCTTAAATTTGGTAGAATTCAGATACATCCCAAAAACGTCATGATACATCGCGTCCCAATTTCGAATACATCATTCAACGTCCTAATACATCGCGTCTTTGTTTTGAATACATTACTAAACATCTTGATACGTCGTATCCGATCGATACATCAGGTATAGTGATGTATCCAACCAAAACATAGCGTAAAGCGATGTATCCGACTGATACATCGCGTAAAGTAACGTCCCGATACATTGCGTACGTCTCGATACATTGTAAAGTGATGTATCTGACTGATATATCGCGTAAAGTAATGTATTTGACATATACATCACGTAAAGTGATATATCTAACTGATATATTGTGTAAAGTAGGAATTTTTATAATTTTTTTGGAAAAGGGTCATATTTGCCCTTATACTCTTAGAAAATGGTCATATTTGCCCTTCGTCATACTTTTTTGATATATTTATCCTTACCATCCAATTTTGGGCACATATTTGCTCTTGTACAGTTAAGTATTGTGTCACCATTTTTATTAGTCTATGTGACACCTACATGGTGCCTACGTAGCTCAATGCGTATATATTTTTATTATATTTAAAATTTTACTTTCTATTTAGTATTTTATTCAACCCATTTAGTAAAATCCGACCCAACCAAAATAAAGACCCATTACTTTCATCAAATCTGCTAAACCAAACTCACTTTTATCATCATTCACCATCTTCAAATCTCCTACTGATGGTGGTGGTGGTGTCGCTGCTGCTATTTATGCCTTGATTACAAGCTTTGCCTAATTTATCACCACAAAGCTTGGAATTCCCCTTAAACGAACTCCCATTGAATCTTGATAAAGAAACAGGGATTTCCCCTTTCAAGTTATTAGTAGAAAGATCGAGTGATTCTAATGTCTACTGCTTCGAGACTGGCGGTATTGGACCTGAGAACTGATTGTTCTCCAGGTGTAATTCAATGAGAACAACGGAATTTCACCCGATTTGTTGTCAGAGAGCCATAACTTCTTCAACGACAACATTTTCTCCAAGTAATTTCACCAGAAAATTGATTTTCCGACAAATAAAGCACCCATTCGATTGAATTCCGGAATTGGTCCAGAAAATAAATTGCTTTGAAAACTAAGTGTACGCAGACCAGGCATTTGTGATAATGCCTCAACGTCTATGATTCCAGATAAATTCGTTCATGCAAGAAGAAGTCCAGTAACCATTTTTCCTGACAAAAAAAACCCAACCAACATATATTTTTGTCACACGCATCCATTTTGGGTATTGGAATCGGGTCAATGGGTCTTTATTTACTATATGGATCAGATAAAATACTAAATAGAAACACATTGAGCCACGTAGGCATCATATAGGTGCCCACGTAGACTTATAAAAATGTGGACACAATACTTAACTGTACAAGAGCTAATATATGCCAAAAGTTGGATGATAAGGGTAAATATATCAAAAATAATATGACGAAGGACAAATATAACCCTTTTCTAAGAGTACAAAGATATATATGATCCTTTAGTAATTTTTTTCAAATGATAAATTTTTTTTAGAGAATATAATAAAATAAATTATTTATTTAGATAACTTTTTTCAAAAAAAATTTAAAATAGTATCTGACAAGTTGAGACAATAAGGCTGCCACATTCAACAGTGTGTATGTGTAAAACAGATGGCTAATTGAATGTGGTCCATGTGTTCATACAACTTGATGATTATGATGGGATTGAAATTAATGAGAGGATCTAAGTGAGTCCAAGACTATATAATTGATTATGATGGATTTGAATGAGAGGATTTAAATCATTATTCACTCTACATTATTATCCCTTTTAAGGTTTTGGTCATGTTTTTTTCTTCCACTTTCTTGCTCTTGTTTCTATGTGGATTTGCTAGAATCTTTGGACATGTGACTTTGTGGTGGAGAATAAGATAGTTCTCTATCCAAATTGGTCCCATTCCTAAGGTAAATGAGAGACATATTGGACACTAGCACCACACAAGTGAACAATAATTTCATGTTCTATCTTGTATAAGTCTAAAAAATGAGGTGGGGGATTTATTTAGTTGGAGTCAGAATTTAAAATTGGATTAGTAATAAAATGTTACATGTAATTTAAATGATTTTTTTCTTTAATATAGTGTTGACCGTTAGTCAAATGAATCAACTGAGAGAAATTCTGAATAACATAAGAGATTCTCCACACAAATAAATGATCCACCAAGTTCAAACTGATACAGGTAACTCAGACCAATACTTATCAACCAACAACAACGAATCGCTTTCATTACGTAGTTTGATCAACAGATACCAGACATGCCGCCTTCCTAACATCTACGGATCGGTAGGCCATACTCTATGGGGTCGAGGGCTGCTATTTGTATTTATTTAATTTTTTGGCAAATCTTGATTGAAAGAATCTCGTTGTTAAGTGAATAGAAAATGGAATTATATGAGTACTTTTAGTAAAATGAGTAGATGTATAGCATATTTAAACCTTTTAACGATAGTATAAAAAGTTTTGTTGATCTTTTTCTATTTTGTAAGTCTAGAACAATATCTTAACTAGAATGATAGTGAAGACATTCTAAAAGTAGAACTTAACTTGAAAAGAGTAAATTTAAAAGAAATGGATTAAAATGAAGCATGAGTAGAAAATTGCAATAGTCGAAGGACAGAGCTCTTGGCAGTCAAAAATCCAAACAATATTTGGAAAACATTTTCCAAACACACTCTAATTTTCTTTGTAACCAATCGTTTGGTAAGATATGTAAAAATAGTATTGAGTGTAGTGTATCAGTAATATTGCTAACATTTGTTATGTTTGCATTAGTTATGTTGAGATTATATCTTATGTGGTATTTGACTTGGTATATTTAAAAACATGCATTGTATAATTTCTAATAAAAATTGTTTTTAACAAAACCCTCCATACATATAGTGAAAAAGATGTCGAAAAGATTTTAAAGGGCAATTGTGTTTTTAACTATGCCAATGCATGCATTAAAACCTCCTGCATTGTTAATACCATAATTTCTCACGTATTAGTTATACATAACATAGTACCAAATAGAGTGTATAACAAACATAGGTTAAAAATATTGTACCAAATAAAATATTAATAATACACAAAACTAATACATACATTATTTTTTCTAATACACCCTACCAACGACCCCTAAATGGTAAAGGAAAAGAACTATGGAACTATGACATTAGTTGAGACTTACATCTAAGTGGAGATTCGAAAGGTTGGAATTTATGCCCATAGTACTTGGATTCTATTAGTACGCCTCGATGCGTTTTTAATATGCCTCGCTCCAAAACTCGCTTTAAAAAATGCTTTTTAAAAGGCTGCAAGTGGCTATCATTTTTTCCAAATATTGTACTAACTACTAACAAAGGAACCATGCAATCGAATCATAAACAGTTGGGTTGAATTTTTGCAAGCTAAAAGCTACAACAAAGTAAGCCTTGCATGTCCTTTTCAATCAAGGTCTCACATGTTGGTCAACTCAACATCTCAAGAAGAATATTTCTTGTTGGAATATATGTACTGACCTTGAACTTACTACTAAAATTAAATAGCCATCATACATAAACAATCATTCAAACTTGAACTCATCCGACAAGTAAGCACTCAAACTTTGAGAAAACACACAGTAACACATCTAAAAACTTCAACTTGATCTCAGCTAGCAATTACTAACACTCCAACAAATCCTATTGTGTCTCGTGGACACCTGACTCCGACTGACATTTAAATTTTGAAGGTGTCTAGATGATCATCTTGTAAGTTGAAGTGTTCAACTGACATAGTAGAGAGGAGTCGAGGTGTCTAGCATGTGCACTCCCAGAGTAAGAGTGATTACTTGTCATCCAAGGGCAAGTTCAAGTTTTTTATTTATTTATGTATTATGTCTATCAAAGACAGCTCTCTTACCTCACTTCTGAGGTAGAGGTCAGATCTATGTATACTCTACCCTCCCCGAACTCCACTCTGTGGGAATACACTAAGTATGTTGTTGTTGTTGTTGTTAACCTCGATTGGAACATGACCGAGGTTTTACGGCTTACCCTAAGTTTGATATTCAACTAGTAGTTACTTGCAAATCACAATAAAAACAAAGAGGATCACACAAGCATAGCAGTTAAAGGGAGAAAATGCATCTCCTGCTGTACATTTGCTTAGTATAAACTTTACAAGTTTGCAATGGAAATAAAAGTTTTGGCCTATGACTAAGAACTTCTATGCTAAGCACTGCAGAAACTGGCAGCAGAGGCCCCTGCCTATCTATGAACTTCTATTTCAAACTTTACATGTTAGTTAAGTTTGAAATAGAAATAAAGTTAGGAATATGACTTTGTCAATCCCAAGTTATAGAGAAATTTCTCTGATCTTGATCTTAATATGTTACCTAAAGAGAACCTGGAAGTTTGCTGTGGAGGAGAACCCGAGTAGAGATCATCCGTGACCTGAAGAATGGTTACACCTATTTCTTTCCGGACAGCCTCGATGGTTTCATTTTTAACTGGACCACCTGATGTATCAGTCACGTAAAAGGCGTTAACAGCTTGTGTGCCCCTTGTCATGACCTCTGCACGGGAAACAGAAAGACCGTACTCCCTAAATATGCGAGTTACATCAGATAGAAGCCCAATTCTGTCATCTCCACATAGTTCCAGTCTTATTCCCTGCATATTATAGACAAAAGAAAAAACATAAGTTTAAAAATGTGTGGAGTTTGAGTACTTAATTTGCATTCGGATCATGAGTTTGTACCGTTGAAGTTCTCCTCTTGATAGCTGCCTCCAAGCAGTGAATTACACGTTGCCTCTCCGCTTCAGAACTAATGGGGTACCCATCCATATGCCTAATGTAATATTCCTAACCAAAAACAAAAGCAAGCAACACGAATGCAGATTAACAAATTGAAAAAAATAACAACTTGTTCATAGTCTTAAACTACTAATGGCCCAAGAGAGTTGATTTTTGCATTTCTTAGCCACTAGCTTTTATGGTAAAATTTTGAATAATTAACTTTTAAAATGCTGTTTTAGAAAATAAAAGTTCATCTCGCGGTTTTTGCACAGAAAGGTCTCAGGAGGTTCATGTACGATAAAGCGGAAAAAAAATGATTTAGGAAATTTTCAAGCATTTAAAAGACTACCTGATAAGCATCAGGTCCTTCAGCAATGATGGTAGCATGATACACTACAAACTGCATATCAGTTAATGTGCACACTGCATCGAAGAGCAGCTTAGGACGGTCTGGACATCTCAAAGTCACAACGGTGTACCCTTTATCTGCACACCTTTCCACAGTTACCAGAGGCTTCCTATTGTCAACCGATACACAATCTGTATCATCTTTATCATAATCACGATCAGCATACATCATCTGATGTAGCCTCCTTCCAGTATGAGTGGAGCCAACAGAAACTGCTGTATTGGCACCCCACAAATCTCTGTCTCCTTTTAAAACATACAACATCAGTTGCCTGATATTGGCAAGCCTCTCAGGATCAGTTATTGCCAATCTGCTTTCTTCATCGGTTATGTAAACAACTGATGCCATTCTTGAATTGTGAGTCCAGACTTCTGCTGCTACAACATTACACTTATGGTCTGCAAGAACAGCAAAGATCTCTGAAAGCAATCCTGGTCTGTCTCGCCCCGTCAGTTCAATGGTTGTGTGTTCTGCAGCAGATTGAACACCCACAGATCTTTCCAAAGACCGGAAGCTACGGCCCCCCCTCTGTCCCAGTGACTGCAACACAAGAAAATATTTGAGCTTTAATGTTTATTCAATCTCACACTATAACATTATCTGTATTAAGTAAAAAATATATTGTTTGATCTTCTCTAACTCAGTGATATCCACTTCCTACTCAGTCTCCTCCTAGGCTGACAACTAACAAAATTACGTATTTCAGTGAGCATACTGACCATGAGTGAAGTAGGGGACAGAAGATCCGAACCCCCTTTCTTGGAGCATTATACAATGTTAAAATTATTTTTTATGCATATAAAGTAGATGTTGAATTTCTTCATGTGTTTACTTATTTATATTTTGAATCCACCCTTAGTGAAAACTGATACCGAACCTAAAGAGTGTTATACTAAAACAGACTGATGATTGAAAAACTTCTAAAAAGGGGCAAACAATGGTTGCCTGATTAATCAATCAATCAAGTACGTCTCAATACAGAATTAGATGTACCTGCTGAATGCGGTCAGCGACATTATCTTCATAGAGCTTTTTTCCAAATCGATCAGTAACATGAAACACTGAAACAAGGGAAAGAACAATTAAAACAAACACTACTGGAAAAAAAACCAGGAATTAACAACAGACAGATTCTGTAGCTAAACAAAAAAATCTGTTCTAATCCTATTTAACAACGGATTATCAAAAAACTATGTTAGCTACAAGTAATTCAACAATGGATTAGCAACAAAGTTCATAACTAATTCCAGTTTTTTTGTAGTGTATAAAGGGCATACAACAACAACAAGAAGATATCTGTGTAATCCCACAAGTGGGGTCTGGAGGACCTTACCCCTACCTTGAAAGGTAGAGAGACTGTTTCTGATAAACCGATCAGCTCATAGAGTGTAAAGGGTGTACTAAACAAATTGAAAAAACTTAAGAAAAATCAAGAAACTCACCATCCATAAACCATTCCCCATCAGAAGATATATAAGCTCTTTTGATTATAAGGTTCAAATCACTCAGAACCTGAACCACTTCCAACAAGCTTCCTCTTTTGTTTGCACTATCAACCTGCAAATTCCAATCATTTTTATATCCCAATTCAGCAAAACTGATTCAATCCATTTTACACACACAAAAAAAAAGGATCTTTAACAAATTAAAAACACATACATACCTTAATCAAAGTTGTTTTCTTGTCAGATGTGTTATCAACAGTAACCCTACAAACACCACATCATCAAAATTAACAATTGAATCAGCACAAAAATGCAAAATTTTCAATTTACAAATAATCTTGATTACAAAAATAGCAATCTTGATGCCAAATGAACACATGGGGGTGGAGGGGGAGAGTGTCTGTCTACCCTTTTAGCTTCAAATTCTGACTCCACCTCGAATTAATCAACACACCATGTAGCAAAAATGTAAAATTTTCAATTTACAAACAATCTTGATTACAAAAGTAGCAAGCTTGATAACAAATGAACACATGGGCGTGAAGGGGAAGAGTGTCTGCAGCTTCAAATTCTGACTCCACCTCGAATTAATCAACACACCATGTAGCAAAAATGCAAAATTTTCAATTTACAAACAATCTTGATTACAAAAATAGCAATCTTGATGACAAATGAACACATGGGGGTGGAGGGGAGACTATCTATCTACCCTTTTAGCTTCAAATTCCGACTCCGCCTCGAATTACTCAACACACCATGCAGCAAAAATGCAAAATTTTCAATTTACAAACCATCTTGATTACAAAAGTAACAATCTTGATAACAAATGAACACATGGGGGTGTCTATCTACCCTTTTAGCTTCAAATTCTGACTCCACCTCGAATTAATCAAACACACCATATAGCAAAAATGCAAAATTTTCAATTTACAAACAATCTTGATTACAAAAGTAACAATCTTGATGACAAAAGAACACATGGGGGTGTCTGTCTACCCATTTACCTTCAAATTCTGACTCCGCCTCAAATTAATCAACACACCATTTTATACAAAGGATAAAAAAAAAGTACCTTGGGGGATTCATTCGAAGGACAAGTTTCTTGAATTCATCATCAGAGAAAGAAGGAGACCAGTAATCCATTTTGAATGGATCAAAAATTCTTCTGTACTGTTTTCTTGTTTTTTTTCAGCTCTCAAGAGAGCTTTTTTTTTTGTGTGTGTCACTTGTGTGTGTATCTGAGTCAGTAAGACAGAAAGGATGTGAGGTGTTGCTGGCGTTAGTTTTTATATAAAAAAAAATGGGTGACTGGATTGATGCCTCTTGACCTTTGCCAAGAGTTTCTTTGGGACGTTACAAATACAATTTTATTTTTACATAAAAGGGATGATATGGTCACTGGTCACTTGGTCAGGGACTCAGGGTTCACATGGGACCCTCTCTATCACGAAAACAGCCGCCCACCCTGCACTTTGGGAAAAAAAATAAAAACTTTTTATACCAAATTAGTGAATAGAAAACATGTGTCATTTAGTTCTGATATTAGGGCTCGTTTGATTTGCGGATTAAATTATTTTAAAATTTAGGTTAATTTATTTTGCTTAAGAGATGGGATAAAATAATGTATAGTTTTTATATTTTGTTTAATTGATGATATATATTTCACCTTATCCATGAACCAAACAACCCCTTAGAGTTTACGCAAGGGCAGATCCATAATATTGGTTATGGCCCGTTTACATAAGTTCGTAATTTTTTTTTCTAAATTTTATATTTGCATTAAGAAATTCATTAAATGTATAAGAATATTTAACTTGAAATCGTTTGTTGGTTCTAATATTACTCTACGTTAACATGAGATTGTTGTAGCAGCCCATAAACTCAAATTCTAGGTCTCCCTTTGAGCCATTATAATTTAAGTTATATATACTGTGAGTATAATAAAAAAATTTACATCATTAGATTCCTTTTCGAAAGGAGACATGAAAGTTTCTATCGTTGTGAACTTTACGAAAGAAGGCAAGCTCAAGATAGAAGAAATAGTTAGATTTCAACAAATACCCCAAAATATAATATATAGTGCAACTAATCTAATTTGGACTACGTAAATCCTTTAAATATCCGGGTGGTCATGCATGCATGCGAGTGTAGAGAGAGTTCTGTTAGCTCCTGAGTTCATGTACATGTTAGAGTTTAATTTATGTTCTACGCAAATCTTGAGTTCATGTGAGAGTTCACGTTATACACAACATGAGTATAATAAGACGTTTACGTTATAAATTAGATACCTTTCTGAAAGCAGTCATGAAAGCTTATATCGTTTTGAACTTTACGAAAAGAGGCTAGACCAAAACAGGAAATAAAAGTTGGGTTTCATTTGATGCCCCAACATAGTGCAACTGATTTTTCAAAATTCGCAAATCCTTCAAACATATGGTCATGCATGAATGCAAGTGTAGAGAGAGTTCTATTAGCTCCATGTGGGACTTATTCTCCCTCGAAGCTTAGAGAGAGTTTAGATATTCCACCTTTATCCATGAACCAAATGACCCCTCAGAGCTTACACAAAGGAAGATCTATAGTATTAGCTAAAAAATTATTTGTATTAGTACATTTGAGTCTCTCTCTGAGTTTACGTTAGAGTTTAATTTATATGCATCGTGAATGTAATAACTTTTTTTATATTTATTAAATTATATTTATTTGTTATAGTAAATAATCTATTTTATTTTTAAAATTTCAAATTTATATCTTTTTTAAGACATCTTAAAATAATCGGGCAATACAATTTTAGTGACAGAATATATAACTTCAAAGTTAAATTAGTTAATTATAAAAATAAAAAAGGTCAAATAACTTCGTTAAAACACGAACAAGTATTTGTCGTCTGCATTTATAACTTATTAATCATTATTTCCTTCTTTTTTTAAAAAAAGGTACATTACTTTAATCACGTTTAAAACGGAATTGTTTAAATAATGATTTAATAAAGATATCTTAGTGTTCAAATTTTATAATTAATTACTATTTAAGGCCCACTTGCAGAGTAAAAAAAATTTCAATTGTCTCTATCTAACTTCAATATTCATTGGATATGAATGAAATTTTTTTAAAAAAATTACCACATAAGGCAGTGTGCTCATTTTTTTCTTCCCATCTTATTGTTCTTTCTGTTAGCAATAAATTGTCGAGTGTTCATCAAATTAATTTAATTTTTTATAATAAAGAAATTAAGTGAAACAAGAATATACATTTATTAATTTTATGATTAAGTGATAACTATGTATTTGAATAATTGTTATGTATTTATTAATTTAGTATAAATATTCTGTGCAAATAAATTTAATGTTATCATGGTCATTTGTTGACTAAAACTAATTTCATTTAATATGATACATTGACGAATTACGATTAATAATAACTGTGTATTTAAATGCATGTCATGTATTTATTAGTTTGATATAAATATTTAGTTCGGGTAAATTTAATGTAACTATTGTTGTTTTTTTGACCAAAACTAGTTTCATTTTAGGAAAGAAGCTTTTAATTTATTTCATCGAACTTTGAAAAAATGTTCATCTATGTGTTAAAAGTTTGACGCATCTCTATCATTTTCTTTTGAGAAATGGCTTATCCATGTCATTATTGGTTAATTGAAAACTCATTTAATTTTGCAAAACCATTTTGTTCACGTGGGAAACGATGATTCAACCATGTCATTACTTATATATATATATATATTTATTTATTTTTATTTTTTAAAATTTTTTTTATTTTAAATAGTCAAATTTCTAAAAATCTATTTGAATTTTAAAAAAACACACAAACTATAAACCCACTAATTTTCGCAAATACACGTAACTTTTAAATTTTTCTGTGTGTTGTATTTAAATTTTTTCTCAAACAAACTTAATAAGACATAATAAAATTTTAAAAGTTAAAAATATATAACACTTTTAAAATAATATTATTATTAATACACATAACTTTTTCGAGTGGGTTTATAATTTGAGTGTTAAAAATGTTCAAATTAATTTTAAAAATTTGGCTGATTTTAAATTTAATACATAAATAAATAATAATTATCATTGTTCGCCACATAGATAAAATGATTTTGTAAAACCAAATGGGTTTTCAGTTAACTTATAACAGCATCGATTAGCCTTTTCTCAAATTGAAATGGTATAGATGAGCCAAACTTTTAATGAATGAAATTCTTTATTTTTTAAAAAATAATTTATATTTATAAGTTCTAAGAGCTATTTAAAATACCAATATATTTGTATTATCATTTTATAATGAACATGTTTCGTGAAAAATCATGACAACAAACACAGTTAATATGAATATGAAACAAGAGAAATAAAATAAAAGAAAAACACCATTGGTTCGTATACGAAAAATTACTATTACTAGTAATTAGAATTGATTTTAGAGAGTAAGTTCGAATAAAAACTATATAAAATATGTATATAACTACATAAATTTTGTATAACGAACTAGGAATGAAATTCAACTATAAATAATGGATGTTTTTACAAAATACAAATGTTTGGGGTACATAATTTTTAAATTTATAAAAGCTTACAAATAAAGAATTTAGCCCCATACTATTTTTTTCTAATATTTAAAATTCTAGATTTTTTGTCAAAAATATTTGCTAAATAATGACAAGTTATATGATCAAATAACATTTATCAAGTTTTTGTTTCAAATATATTTTTAGAATATCTATGACCAAATTGGTCCTATATATTTCTTTAAGAGTCTGCATAAGAAAAATATGTATATGATATTTTTATATTTAAAAAAATTCAATTTTAAATTTCATATATTATATTATAAATCTCATGATAACAATTATTTAAATTGCAAATTTCAAATTTATATTTCTTGCTTAAATAATGTTCTATTAGTCAAAGGGAGCATAAGATTATGGATATCAAAATTAGTCCAAAATTCACATGATATGTATAACTCATTCAAAATTTAACACGTGAGTAAGTGATATAATAAAGTCTACCTCAATGAGTTAACCCTAATATGCTAGTTGAGATTAGGAAATGACAATGAAGCAAAACAATGCGGGACAAATATAACATAAACACTATATTCGAATACAAATATTAATGATCGATTTTACAATATAAATGTGTAACCTAATAATCACGTGATAATAATTTTATCGCAACTATCAAACTAGATAATTTCGTTTCTTGTGATCTAACTTGCAACAAAAAGTTTTTGAGTGGTCCTTCTGAAAAAAATTGACCTAACTTATATTTGTCTTGAATAAATGACAAATTTAGGTTATGAATAGTACCATTTTGAACCGTTCATATTTTAATACCTCCAAACAATAATACTAGTACTAGACAATAAAGTTAATATGCTTTCAGCTTTAATTCAGCAAAAGTAAAATAAATAAATACAAATATAATACTGTTTTTATCTTTGATTCTGAAAATCTAGCAAAGATTTTAGCTAGGGCTTTTTCAGAGATTTTGTTGGCTTTTAAAAGAGTAGGCTAGCTAGCTAGCTAGTGTTTATATTTATTAGTATTATTATTTTTATAAGAGGAAATACATAATTACCCCATGAAACTTATACCCTTTTTTAAGTAGACACCTTAAGTTTGTGGGGGTCCTATTACCCCACGAAACCATCCAAAAGTACAATAAATACACCATTTTTTCAATATCAGTGCTCTCAAGAGCGTGTGCCACACCTCCAACCCATTTAACAAAGGCTGGATTTTACCCTAACCCATTCATTTTTTAACCCATAACCCAAACCCAAAGAAACTTCCAACCCATTTCACTCTCACCTACCATCGTCTCTCTCTCTTCAACCGATCAAAACTCTAAGAAATTTCATGAGGCAAAGCTAGTTGGTAACATTGCTTGTTGAAATTTGTTGAATATTGGTGGCGGAACGAAGAAGTGACAGCTCAAAGGTTAGTTTATTTTACATTGTAAGTTAATTTTATAGTGATTAGTCGTTAGTTTATTTTACATTGTTTGATGCGTATTTCGTTTGTCGTCATAGTGTTGTTGTGTATATTACTCATCTGTATTATTGGAAAGTTGGCATGTTGCAGTTGATGTGTATTTCTTTGTTGGGTTGTTGTTGTTGAATATTGTTGTAACTTTCATTGATTCAGTGTTTCTGAGATCTGGTTGTAACTGTGTTTTCAGGATTTCTTACAATGTCATTTGTTCTTATAACTTTGAGATGGTATCATGGGGGAAAAATTGTGTTTGGTCCCCCATCTGATTATGTTGGTGGGTCTGTGACTGAATTTTTGGAAGTAGACACTGATCGAATGTCTTATTTTGAACTGAAAGGCTACATAAAGGACTTAGTATATACAACAGATTGTTCCTTTTTTATTAGATCTCCAATCGATGGCTTTTTTGTTGAAGTTAAAAGTGATAAGGTTATTTGTGACATTTCCTCTATGT
>JAJOOS010006592.1:0-27152 GCA_029582725.1 Solanum chiquidenum
TAACATATGCCCCTTTGAAAAAAATGGTCCAACACTTAGAAAAAAAAATGGGGCGGGTGAACAGTAAAAATGGTCTCTGGAATTTGCCTTTCCTGCCGGACAGATTTTACGAAAATGGGCATAACTTCTTCGTCCGAACTCCGAATGAGGTGAAATAAAGTGCGTTAGGTAGCTAAATCAAAGGGCTTTCCATGGATATGTTATTTGGACACCCAATAATTTGTGTGCTAGGATATATGACCCTCCAAAGTAGACCCTTGAAAAGGCTTCACTTGGAAATTTTGGATTTTGATACGGTTGCTCTAAAATTTAGGTTAGACCCATTTCCCACTTAATTTGACCCCCTAAACAAGAATATGAAGTCGGATTTTCGAAAAATGAAACGGATGTTTTTATAAATAGCTAAACAAGTTTCCGGTAACTTCCGAAGCACATTTTTAAGAACTTTTTGGGTCATTTCACTAAGCATAATTCCCATTGAGTTCATATTAAATCTTGACCTAAGTTCATAATTATGGAAGAATGTCTTGGAACTCAATCCAACATAACTCATACTAAAGTTCATAGATTCAATAGGCGAGACTAGTCTTTCAACCTTAGATTCACTATATGTGACAAACCTTTAACATCATATCATATTCATACATACGTGTGTACATGAGTATAACTCCCAACAACACAACAACTAGATCATAATCATAATTACTTTACTAGTTCATAAAGCATATTCATAAATCTCATAATCATGCATAAATCTCATACTTTGCCGTTCAAGGACCATAGATCACAATCCATCAACACATCTAGAATTAATACATTAGACAAGGATGATTACATAATGTGAGTAGTTCAATTACTAAATGCATAATTCTATCATATTCTACTTGCATCAATCAATACCAACACTTTGAGATCCAAATTGGGAAAATAGGGCTATTCATGGATTCTTGGGAGATTCAACATAAAACCATATAAAATCATCAACATATACATAATTAAACATAATTCAATCATTAAAAATTAATTTGAAGGGAATCCATGAGATTGAAGTCAAACCCAAGCTTTTGGGATTTCTAGTTTTGAAATTTGAGGTTTTGGAGGGGCTCCATGGATTAAGGACTACCATACTTTAGTTATGATTCTCCAAAGAATTTGAGTGAAAAAGCCTTCTTATTCAAACCCTAGCTTGATTTTTCTTCTTCTTTCTTAGAGTTCTAGAGAAAAGATTTTGGGGGAAGTTGGTTTTGATTTGGGAAATTGGAAATTATGACGGAGATGAATAAATTAATGGGTCTTAAAACATTATATAGTTAGTCTAATTTAATATAAAACGATGCCACTTAATATTAACTTAAAAAGGAAAACCTCAAAGTGCGCCTAAGTGCAACTGCCTTTTGGCAGTTACAAGCCTCATCCACACCTCCACGACCACGGCCTGTGGGTGGAATCACGTGCCGTGTTATCCATCTGTGGACTGATGTTCAGAGGCTTGTTTTGCAGGCTTGACCCACGACCCCTCACTGATGGACAATGGTTCGACCCATGGTCCATTCTAGTGAAGCGTGGGTCGTGGTCTAAGACCAGGTCCTGCTGGTTCCATCCATGGCCCCTCACCCACGAGGCTTGGGGGCCCTACAGGGCATGAGTGGCCCCTCGTGGGTCACTTCCCAGGTGCTTTCTTGGTTCATTCCTCAAGGACCCATGGTTGGTCCTTGGGGTTCGAACCTTAATGTTCTAACATGAAAACACTTATTTTAGGGTACGCGGAGGTTCATTTGAAGGCTCTAACCCTAACGTCAAAGCTCTAGTTTAGCCTACTAGTTTCCGGAGTGTTTCACAAGGATGTTTGGAAAATAATCCTTAAAGTAAAAATAAAATATCCCAAAGTGTTAAACAACCAAAAAACATAAAAAATACAACTTATATTTATAGAAATGAAATCCTAAACCAAAAAGGAAAAGAAAATATAGGAAATTGCAGTTTGGACGCGGTTGAGATCGATAACAACAACCTATGGATTGTGGATCAGCCAACGGTCCGTGGTTCAGTAGTTGGCCAAAAAATCATGGTCTTGAATAAGCAGTCATCACATATGGTCCGTAGGTCCATTCATGGTCCATTTTGTTCCTCCGTGGTTCATGTACTGGAACTCAACTTTCTGAATCAAACGACAGATACTGATCGACGATCCGTCACTCAAGCTATGGGGCGTCGTTTGCCTCCGTGGTTCCACACCTAGTAAAACTTTCTTAAACTCACGATCCATGCCTCTCTACCTACAGATCATCGACTGGATGACTGCATGTGGTTAGGTTCCGTCAACTGCTACTTCTGCTACTTTAGCTCTTTTCTTACTCAACTGCTCTATTTCCTACAAAAGTACATTATCATATCAAATAACAAAATGCCCAAGACTTACACAAACTTCAGGTATAATGCATAAAAACTATCGTTACCTCATGGTATATCACGATGCTAGGGAGAACTCAGAAGCACGCACCTTTCAGACCGTGTTTGGTGTCACCTTTGACCTGATGTCCATCCTCTTTTTTGGTATAATCTTCTTAGGCTTCTCACTGCCACGTATTGAGGAGTGTGGAGTGGTTTGTTTTTTTTAAGGAGCTAAAGATGGCTCGTTGATGGAAATCTTATTCATTTTCAAAGAAGGAGGAGAAGGAGGAGACTCTCTCTCAGAATCAAAGTCTGAGGATACTACTTTCTTTCCCTTAGTTCTAGCTATCTCCTATTGGGCACAACAATTCAAAACACAAATCGGTTGGGGTATAACTGAGTACCGAGAGGACTTTGAGGTGGAGGCTCAAATAAGATAGTCTCTAGTAGCAATATGTAGTCCAAAACTACGTGCCCTCATATGATTGTCTTAAATGACCTTGCTAGTAAATTCCGATAGCCTTAATGATATGATATTGAGTTATACCTTGGCAAGTAGACTCTCCTTTCTCGATGTGGGAGTTACATCTAATTCTATGTTATAGCTCATATAGTCTATTATCGGTTAAAGCTAATATTCCACAAAGCATTCATTATATTTTAAGTATGCATTTACCTTGTTCATGATTTATGATTTCTCTTTAAAGACTTTTACTATGCTTTAGTTTGGTCAAGCATATCATGTTTAAGCTCACCAAATGATCTCTTTTATATTTTCAAGCATTTTCTCATACTTACTACATTCCATGTACTAATGTGTACTTGTGTCTATATTGTTATGTAGAATCTAACATTTTTCCTCCCGCTCTTGACTAGCTTCGATTACTATGTCAACTTTTGGATTGGTGAGTACTCATGCTCCAAGGATAAAAAAATGATGTTTTAGTTTTTTTCGACATGTATTTCATTTTAGACTTGTACGTGGTGTATGAATTACATCCCAACTATTCTTATAATAATCAGAAAGGCTTGTGTCAGACTTAGTAGTATTTCTCTTACTCTTCATGTACTGTGTTGGTATCATTTATGTCTTCATATGATTGACTTATATTTCTATATCTCTTAAATTATATATTCATTACGTCATGCTTATGTCAAGTGGATGGTTTAGGGTCTCTCGAGATCCTATTTTTTCATGTCATGTCTAAGGGGTACTTTTGGTGGTGAAAGGCTTCTGTGTTGATCCCTAGTGTAACATCATCTCAATTGGGAAGTTCTTAAAGTCTCCTCCCTTAATTCTAACCCCAACCTTTGCTCCATCATATATGTCATTCATAACCCTAACTTAAGATACTGGTTCATCTCTAGCATTCTATCATCTCTAGAGATCTTCAATCATTATTTTTTCGTTGGCCTTTTCAAGGTTATGAAACATCATATTTAAGTCCCTCTTTCTTTTCCTATATTTCTCCACCAATCTCTTCAAAAGATGAAATCTATAGTAGCTCTCCAATACATTAATTCGAACTGGTTCTTGCATATGAGAACATACCTTCTCATCCTCATCTCCACTTTTCTCTCACAAAAATTAAAAGTGTGGTTTGAAAACTTGATATCCCTATAAAAGTTTGAGTATTGTATATCACCCTTGTTCTTGAAAAATTGAACAATTTTACTCCATCTCCATTTTATGGTATTTTTTGTCTTAAAATTAAATTAAATTAAATAACCCAATCAACTAATTTATAAATGATGTTTAGGTTTAAACCATCCCCATTTATTGTACCTGCAATCCTAAAATATGGAAGTCGCTATTGAGTTAATTACACTATTGGGTGAATTCTATAGTCCATTCCCTGTGGGATCGATCCAAGTTCTTAGTTGAGTAAATATATTGTAAAAAATTATCTACATTTTCTATTAGTGATGTATTTAAAATTTATAAAAATGGCATCATTGTTGGAGAATTATGTTATAGAATTCCCTTATCAAAGTGTTTTTGAACCACATGATATTTGTCATTGTTTACCTTTACTTTGTTTGTTGTTTATGATTCTAGTTTAGTTGAAAACATGACTAATCATGAAGGAAAATCTAATATCTATGAGGGACGTTTTGCTGAAGATGATTTTTGGTAGATGCGGGGCGAGCAGGTTCAACTCACCTACAACCTACGGTAGGAATGTGACAAGTAATATATTTTACTTTGTGCAAACAAAGGGATTTTTTTGTGATGATTTTTGGTAGATGCGGGGCGAGCAGGTTCAACTCACCTACAACCTATGGTAGGAATGTGACAAGTAATATATTTTACTTTTTGCAAACAAAGGAATTATTTTGTGGAAGCTCATGTAGATTTAGACAACCACTCAAGAATTTGATTGATGTGTGCAACCCATTCAATGTTCCTTAATTCACATATGAGTATATTTTGATTAGGTATTTTTCTTTTCCCTCGTAAAGGAAGAGCTACCACATGTCTAGAGGAGTTGCCAGAATGATCCACTTCATGGACCGAGCTTACAGAGGAATTCCTTAATAGGTTCTTTCCTCCTTCTTGAATACGTCAACTTCGAGATGGAATTACTAACTTTAAGCAATTGAGTGGTGAATCTCTTTATGAGGTATGACTTTGGTTTAAAAAAGAAGTTGTTTCGATGCTCAACTCAAGGAGTTCACAAAAATGTGTTTCTCCAAACATTCTATCTTATTATAAATTTATTGAACAAAGTGTTGGAGGAAAATATTGTGAGTGTCTTATTGATGAGTTAAACTTCTATAATGGAAACTTATCTACTTGATGGGATAACAAAATGAATTGTTCTTTCCATACTTGGGAGGGTTTGTTAAAAAGGATGCAACCTCCTTCTCCTCAAGTACTAATGAGAAAATAAAAAGATATGAGGAGTGTGATGAGACCCTGGCTACAATGATGACCCAAATGGAGCTTCTTATGAAGCATATCATCGGTGAGGGTCTGAATAATATGCCTGATAAGGGAAGTTGGGGTTTTTAAGACGATGAGATTGATGACATAAACAATAGAAATGTGCAATTTTGGTCTTACCAAGAAAGGGGTTATCGACCTCCCTTCCAATGGCAAGACAAAAATCAAGGTTGAAAAAAAGAGACAAATGGTTCTTGGAGAAATAATGAGATAGATGGTAATTGGTGTGACCATAATTCATAATGGAATGATCGACAAAATTGTTTGAGATATAGAGAGGTCAAAGGGATCATTATGTTTCTCATTATGATAGGGCGAATCCTAAAGAGTAAATGTTGACCCCGAGAGTTATAAAATGGAAGGCATGCTTTCTTGAATTCTTAATAAGGTCGAAGGCTCGAACAAACTTCTTAAGGAGATAAAGAGTGATTTATCTTCTTTCAACCAAATGATCACATCCCTTTGAGTCTCAATTAAGAAACTTGAATCTAAAATGATACAAATTTCAGCCTATCTAAGCCCAAGACAAAAGGAAGGTCACCCTAGTGACGCCATTATGAATCCAAAGAATTAAAAGGACCATTGCATAGTCATTGTGACAATAAGTAGTAAATTACATTGGATGAGATAACAGAGGTGTATGATTCTCCTAATGAAAAAGAGAAGTTGAACGAACTAATGTGAAGTGCAAACATGATGAAAAGTCTATTGGGATTGGTGAGAAGCAAACAACTAATAACATGGAGTATAGCTCCGATGGGTAGACAATTGATAATACTATGTTACTGGATTGATATTGAAAAATCTATAAAGGTTGTGGGAGGTAAACCTGAAAATATAGATGATATTCCATCCTTTTTAGAACCTATGCTAAAAATCCCACTTTATTTCCTCAAAGGTTGACAAAGAAAGTTGAAGATCTTAAGTTCAAGAAATTCCTCGATGTGTTTAAAGCATCTTAGTGAATATCTTTTTGGTGGATGCCTTACTTGAAATTCCCGAGCTGAATTCATGAAGGGTTTAGACTAAAAATTGTATCATATACTTTGAATTAATCGAAGTATCACACCATTGTAGTGCAATCATGTCAAGTAGTTGTTGTGAAGAAAGAGGATTCATGCACATACACTATCCCGTGTACTAACAGGATGTACCAATTTGTGAAGTCGTTATGTGGTTTGGGAGAAACCATAAACCTCGTGCCTTTTGCTATTTTCAAAGAGCTGGGATTATGGACTCATAAACCGACTACCATGATATTTCTTATGGGGGGATTCATCTATCAAAAGATTGGTCGAATTGATATATGACATTTTGGTGAAAGTTGACAAAATTTATATTCCCTATGAAATTTGTTATTGACAGTGAGATTGATATCAAAGTTTTGATTATACATAGTAGACCTTTCCTTGGCATGAAGAGAGATTTGGTTGATGTACAAAGTGGAGATTCAGAATTCTGGGTTAACAATAAAAAAGTAACTTTAAACGTGTGCAACTTGATGAAATAACCGAGCAACTTACAATTAATTTTGGTGATCGATAAAATATATTAGATTGTGTCTAGTGCCTTGAAGGTTAAGTTTATGGGCGATTCATTGGCGGAAAATTTTCTTAAATATGATGGTTGATATATTGAAGAATATGATGAAGTTGTGTCTTCTTTAACCCCGTTGATTACGCATCCCAAGAAAACACAGAAGTTTCATATTTAATTGAAGAATAGGGAAAGTACGCCAGTGAAGCCTACAATTAAATAACCACCAAGGTTAGAACTAAAAGCTCTTTCTCCTAATCTTTATTATCTTTTTTTGGGTCATGAGATCACATTTCCTAGTTTTATTATTCCCTCTGATTTTCTTGATTGGAAAGTATATGCATTGGGGTTGGTATTAAGAACGTTCATCAATGCTATTGGATAGATAATCTATGATACTATAGTAATTCCTCCTGATATTTGCACTCATAAAATTCAGTTTGAAGGTGATTGTCATCCTCTCATTTAGCATATAAAGAGGCTGAATTGTCCATTCTAAGACGTTGTGGAGAGGAATATTATTAATAGTCTTGATATGGGTACTGTGTACCCATTTATTGATCATAACAAAGTTTGGCTGGTATAATCTGTCCCTAAAATGAGGTATCATGGGTTTTCCAAAATAGAAAATGTGTTTATTCCTACGATGCCAGTCATAGGGTGATGTGTTTGCATGGATTATAGAAATTTGAACTCATGGATCGAGAAGGATCATTTCCCTAAGCATTTAATGGGGTAATATTAGACCGGTTAGCGGAATAAGGATGAAATTAGATATCCATTTCCCTTAATGAGCAAGTAAAAACAACAATCTCATATCCCTATGGCACATTTGGTTTTAAAGGTATGTTGTTTGGATTGTGCAATGCTTCTACTACATTCTAGAGAAGTATATTTTCAATTGTCTCGGTCATGGTTAAAGATATAGTGGAATTATTTATGGATTATCATTCAATTGTGAGTTATATGTTTAAAACATGCCTCAATCATATGGACAAAGTACTCCAAAGATGTGTTGAAATGTATTTAGTGTTCAATTGGAAAAAATGTCATTCCATGGTAAAGAAGGAATTGTTCTTGGGCATAAAATATCAAGACAAACATTCAAATGTACCATGACAAAGTAAAAGTTATTGCTATATTGCCTCCACCAATTTCTTGATGAATTTTAGAAGTTCATTGAGGCGTGCATTCTTTTATCATCAAATATGTCTCATCCCATATGCAAGGATCTTGAAAAGAAGACAATATTTGAGTTTGATTGTGCTTTTTGCGGGGCAATTACTTGCCTTAAAGAAAAGCATATGTCGGCTCCAATCATTGTGGAACCCAAATTGATCTCTTTCTTTTGAAACTATGTGTGATGCTAGTTGGGTGGCACTAGGTGCACTACTTAGTCAACGGTTAGATAAGTTGTTCCACCCAATTTATTATGGTAGCAAGATTTTGAACAACACCTAAAAGAATTATGTCATGATGGATCAAGAATATTTTGTATTGGTTTATTCTTTACAAAAGTCTTGAGTGTGTTTATTATGGACCAAAGTGGCGGTACATACCAATCATGCTCCAATTCAGTATTTGATGATAAAGATAAAGGCGAAGTTGAATTTCATTAAGTGGGTCTTGTTGCTCTAAGAGTTTAGTTTTATAGAGAAGGATATGAAGCACTGTGATAATCAAGAAGCCGATAATTTGTTTCACCTCAAATCTAATAATGTGAATTATAGAAAATGAAAATTGATTAATAACTTCCCGATGAATGTGTTATGTTTTTCTTGGGAAATGAGGTATCTTGATTTGTTTCATATTTATTAAGAATCTCAAATCCTTTCAATATAAAAGGTTTCTTTTTGATGTGAAAATGCCTTATTGGGACAAACCCTATCTCTTTAGGGAATATGCTGATCATATGATTGGTCAATGTGTCCCCGAAGTTGAGACGAGGCCATTTCTTAAACCATGTCATGTGTCACCCGTAGGGGGGAGTTATAGCATAATGAGGACTACTTCCAAAGTTCTTAATATTGGGTGTTATTGGCCTACACTTCACCTCAATGTGAATGAATTCGTGAAATCTAGTGAAAAGTTTCAATGGCAACGTGGGGTGTCTAGGAAACATGAACTTCCACATCTCATTTTAAAGTTGGAAATACTTGATGTGAATTTGATTTTATGGGACCCTTTGTGAGTTCTTATGGTAATACATGCATACTCTTGGCTGTGGACTATGTGTCCAATTATGTGGAAGCTGTAGCAGGTCCTAATAATCAAAGCTGGAGTATGGAGAACTTTTTGAGGAAGAATATCTTTGTACGGTTTGGGATACCCAGAAATATGATTAGCGATGTGGGTTCTCATTTTTGCAGTCGTATTTTTGCACCATTTCTTCCTAAGTATGGTGTCAAATACAAATTGTTACTCCTTACCATTTGCTGGCCAGTTTAAAAATAAGCATTTAATTGTGATATAAAGAGAATTTTAGAAAATACAGTTAATGCAATTTGTACTATTTGGGCAAGAAAATTAGATGATGTTTTGTATGCCTATCACACAACGTTCAAGACTCAAATAGGTATCCATCACTTCACTCTGAAATTTTTATACTCTCACTAACTCAAACTACCAATGATTTTCCTTGACCACACCACCACCACACTCTTACTTACTTGCACACAATCACACACTCATTAGAGTTCCATTGACTGAACATACGACTCACTCTTGAATCTTATTTAAAATTGGAGGTTATCCCTTGTGATTGAATCAGTTCACTACCTTATTTTAAAAAAAAATATATGATTGAACTAAATTGCGTGCAACCATTGATACCCTTGTAGCTAGGATAGCGGTGTGCGAGCGAGGCCAAGGGGCCACCAAGGAGGTGACGGCTCTAAAGGCCGCTATTGCTGCACTGAGGAAAGATATGGACCAACTGAAGTTCACCGACATGTCTATGATTTTTAGGATGGTGGAGATTCCAGATGTGTCAATTGAGCCATATATGCCTCCGGCTACCACCGAAGATAAGGTTCGAGTCGAGGCGGCAGCTGATCCCGAGTCTGAGGCAGAGACAGATGAGGAGATGCTTGGGGTTGTTGAGGAGGTTTCTTACGTGGGCCTTATAGAGACTGCTGAGGCCATGGTAGGTGCAGCCGTGCAGACCTCTTTAGCAGACACACCTTTAGCTAACCCTAGTGGAGCTGGTGGTACTTATGAGGTGACCCCGGGCAGTGATGCCTCGACAGATGAAGCGACTGTTTAGGCAAGATTCTTCTTAACCTCTCTCTCTGTCCCTTTTTTTTTTACTTTTGGATATTTTCTTGCATTTGAGGACAAAATGCTTTTGTTTTGTGGTGGGGTGAGGCCCACCTTTTGTTGATTATTGTTCTGTTCATTTATTGGGTTTTTGAGTTATAAATTATGTTTTGATACTGTATTTTGTGGATGTTTGAGCTTATGGCTCATTGTTTAAATTGTAAATGATTTTTGGACCCTTTCAAAACAAATTGTGCCACCTCTTGATCGTGTTTGAATGTGGCTGTTCTCTTGCAAATTTGAGTATCGGTCTTGATCAATATTGATGACTGGAATAGTGATCATTATAGAAAAAAAATGAATGTACGGCAACGATGAGGCAAATTGAATTTGCATATACAATATGTGAACCTTTTGCATCTCGTTGTGACTAGATGGTTATCGAATGAGTCTCTTGTGATGAACATTGCACACTAGCAAAAGTGTGGAGTCTTGTTCGATATTGGTGTCAATGCCTTGTGTGATGAGCTTACCGTGAACCATGTGTGATGACACCTAGAATTTTCCCCGTTGGTCCGGTTGACTAAGTAATGCAAGCTCTTGAAATGATCATAGGCAACAATTTTAAAGAGTGAAACAATTTGACATTATACCTCTTTTGCGGCCAACCTTGTCAGTGTGTAATCCTTGCTTGAACACCTTTTGAGCCTTTCCCTTTTTCTTGGAAGAAACTTGATGCAAATTGTGACCTTTCTTTATCCCTTCACCCTTAATCTTCATGAGATGTGGTTGGTTGGAATATCCAACTTGGGCCAAAAGCCTAAGTTGGGGGTGCGGTGAAAAGAGAACGTAAATCAAGAAGTACAAAAAAGTCCCCCTTTATCCGTGATTGTGAAAAATATGGAACCCCTCCATACAAAAAAAAGAGATAAAAAGAAAAGATGAATGAAAAAGAAAAAGAATGAAAAAGATGTGGAATAAAGTTGTGAAACTACAAAAATAAATGGGGTGTCCAACAGTCCATGGAAAGTGAATAATGGGGTGACTTTTGAGCATGACTGGAAAATGATGAAGAAAAGGGAAGAAAGAATTGTTCATACCACATTTCATGAGGATTACAACCATTGAGCCTAAATGACGATACCTTTGCACTCAGTCCCGTTACAAACCTTGAAAAGACCTTTGTGATCTTGAGTGAGCTGAAACACGTGTTGATTGGAAAATAAGGGAAAAACTATGGGTAGAGTCATGCATATGTTCATCTTTGTGAGCGTGAGTGTTGTTTTTGATTTCAGAACTATAAATTGTTAAACCATTGTATGTGAATATGGAATCATTCTTTGTGTGAGGGCATTTGAGTACCTTTGTTGAGCTTGAACTTGCATTTGAAGCAAATATTGTGAACTTGAGAATCTTTGATAATGGTCAGTCACAACTTGAATCTTTGAGTGAACAATTGATCCTTGTATGAGTAAGTTGAGTCTTGTTGTGTGCATTCATAATTGAGTCTTGTGCAGCACTGTTTGAGACATCCTTTTTGAACTGCTGAACTTGAGTTTTACTTGAGGACAAGCAAAGTTTAAGTTGGGGATGTTGATGAATCCTAGATTTGGACTCATTTAGGGCTTTATTTGGATAGATTTAGTGTCCTCAAATGCTTATTTTGTACCAATAACTAATGTAAAATCCTTGATTTCCAGGTATTTGGATTGAGGAACAAAGCATGGAAACTAATTGGCAAAAAGGAACGAAGTGAGTGGAAAGAAGGAAGAAATGAAGGCATGGTGATCGCCAAGTCCTTTTGGCGAGTCACCTAATGGCCTCTTGACCGCCTAAAGTTCCAGTGTGCCAAGCCCTGAAGGAGAAAATCAATTTGACGATAGAAAGAAGAAGTCGGTGAGTCGCCGAGTGGATTCCGTGATGCAGTGTTGGATCGCCCAAAGTTATAAAACTTGAGGATGCTGAAGGCCAAAGCAAAAAGGCGATGAAACTGACCAAAGGGTGGATCGCCGAGCTGATCGGCTTACTGCGCCAAATGGCCGTTCACAACATATTTTTGGCGACTATAAATACATTTTGAACATTTAGTTTAGTATCAAGTTTTCATAATATAGAATTAATCAGTTTTGGAGATTAAGAACTCTGAGTATTGAGACAATATTTTTCCTTAGCTTTGAAGAATTGAAGTTTTCCATTTTTGAGAAATTGGAAGTGGGTCTTTGAGATTCTTCAATTTGGAACTTTGTAAAGACGAAATTAATCATACCCAGTTGATGGAAACATAATTTGGTAATGATTTCTATCTTTTTATGATGTCTAGCTAAAACCCTAATTCTTGGGGATGTGATTATGGGTTGATTTAGCTTGTGGGTATTGCTAATTCTTAGTTTAAATGTTGTTTAGAAGTGATTTTATTCAGTAATTGTGGTATAATTTAAAGGGTTGTAGTTACAAAAGAAATTCTACCTTCGTGTTTTTAGCTTACTCGAGAGAGGTTTTAAAACCAAGATTACTGAATTGATGGTCTATAGGTATTGGGTTGTCATGGGTTTAGCTCGAGACAGTTAATCCTAAACCCTTTTCCATACATTCAACTCGAGAGAGTGAATGGACCAAAGCGTAAGCTATTCTTATTTTCTTGCTTGTTCGTGTTCGAGAGAAATGAACTTGATTCGGGGTAAATTGTTCGAGAGAAAGTTTATCCCCAATAAATTCTAGCTTATTAATTGATTTACAACTATTTACTAACAGCTGCAATTACCCATTTGCCTATATTAGCCTATAATCCAATCACATCCCAAGAACCTGTCTCATTATTGTAAATTCGTGTTATTTGCTGTTGTTGTAGCTGATAGTTGAAAACCAAAACACTCTTATTTGACACTTGTGTCACCCCCTAATTTGAATTATGATTTTATTCGTAAATGTCTATTCCTATGATTGACCTGAACATATTCATACTTTGCTATTAAATCTTAAACACGTACCACTCCTTGTGGGATTCGACCCCAACTCATTTAGTTGGGTTATTATACTAACTAGCGATTGTTGACACTTAGAATTGGATGAAGGGTCCCTGATACGTTAATCATACCTACGTACAATCCACATAGAACGATAATAGTCAATTCATTACTGTGTTACCATTGGATCAACTTCATGTGGATGAACAAATTGAATCCTCACAGCTTCGGTGATTGCTTTCTCATCTTCTTCCTGGGCATCTACTTCTTCTTGCACCCCCGTTTCATCTTCTGATCCTATTTCCGGCTGAGGAAGAATTCCATTCTCTTGAGACCCACTAATACAATCTTCACCACTACCTGAACCGCTCCCAGATCCCTCACCGCTTACGGAACCACTGTCATATGCCTCACCACTCCCGTATTCACTACCTTCCACTTCAGACTAGAAAGGAGTGTCCTGAAGAATTTCTCTCGATTTTTGTGATCTAGTAGCTCGAGGGGAGTGTTACTAGATTGTAGTGTTGACCTGAACCTTCGAGCTACTAGATTCTGCCGCATTATCACTATGCGTTGGAGAAGGAGGTGGTGAGAGATATAGAGCTGCAGACTTTCTTCGGGGAGACATAACACCGAAAAAATACAAAAACTGATTAATAATCAAATCAGTAAAAGGCGCACTAATGGGTACTCAGACTTCCCCTGTGTAACTACAACATGACGCCTTGCCTTAAAAATGCCGTCACCTAATCTATCATTGGGAAGGTCCATAGAATCAAAATGAAAAAAAAAAATTACAGTACAAAAACTAAAAATATATATTTTTTAAAGGGGTCTACATGGATCGTGGTAGGCACCACTGTCCGTGGAGACCATCGTAAACAAGGGACACTATGTTGGCCCACCATGAAAGTGTACTGGTGTGGTTCACGGAGGACTTCACGGTCCGTGGAGTGAATCACGGTCCATGATGAACCTCGTGAACTTTACCCAGTGTGTGCTTTCTTTGCCAAGTGTGGACCACGAGTGGTTTCACGGCCCGTGGTTGTCACCATGGTCCGTGAAGCCTATCATGGACTTACACTTGGTGATTTTCGAGTACCCAGTCCTCTCAATTTCAAACTATGCACGATTTCAACCAGTTGCATCACACAATCACATTGTTACGAAACCTTTTAGCATATGAGTACAACTAATCTACTAACACTCATCAATCGCCATTCAAATAAGAACAATATGTGTGTAATATGAACATACCCACTTGCAAACGATTTGAATTACACAATTTCAACAATTTGATTTGCAAAATTCACATGGGTACACTTGTTTTACACAATATGGAATCAACTTCACACTAATATCATCATTCAACACTAATTGTTCACAAATTTATCATACCCATAAACATCAACAACCAATTCCACCCAAATCAAGCAAACCCACAACACTTAAATATCAACAACGATAAGTCCTCACATAATAAAGGCAAAATTCGACCAAGGGATAGTAGTTCTAACTTGTTTATCGATAAGATCAAACTTATAATAAGTATTTAGAGGAACTCACTACGAATCGGATCAGATTTTTAACCTAAAAAGAGAGAAGAAGAACTTCACTTCAATATCTTGGCAAGACAGAACTAGGGTTTCGATTTCTTGATGAATTGTGAAGTTATGGATTGTGAAAATTGTTTAATAGCTTTTAGAACCATTATGGATGAGGGGGAAGAGAAAGAAAACCGAATCTTGGCGCTTTAGAGACCTTATAAAAGGTTTGAAGGTTTTAATTTTGCACGGGTCGATCAGGTTTACTGGGCACTGCTGGACCCAAGATTATGGACCGTGATGAGGCTTGGGAAGAGCTCCATGGTCAGTGGGCTGGTCCGTAATTAGCACTTAGTGGTAATAACTAACTTGAGGTTCAGGGGAGGCTAAACGATTCGTACAAATCCCGACGGACCGTAAACACTTTCGTGAACCAATTCTTCAAAATTTCCAGTAGCTTCTTGAGGGTGCTCGTGAGTATGATGGGCCATGATGTGTCCCGTGAAGAGCACCACGGCCTGTGGGACCGCTCGTGAAGGGATTCCTGCATTCAGCTCCTCACCTTTTTGTTAAATTTCTTCCTGCACACACCAACACCCATTGACTCTATAAAAACACTGAAAATATGCTAAATTAAAAACTACCAACTACAATTACAATCTTGGATTGCCTCCTAAGCAGCGCACACTTTAACGTCACGGCGCGACACAAGTTACTTGATTTCTCAGACTTCATCAAGCTTGCATTCCTCAACTATTTTCACTTCCTCTAGGACTCCCATATATGCCTTGATTTGATGACCATTGGCCTTGAAACTCTCACCCTTGTCATTCTCAAGCTCACTAGCACCCGACTAAAATACCTGAGTTACTTTAAACAACCCAAACCATTTATATCTCAATTTATAGAGAAACAGACAAGGTCTCGAGTTTTAAGGCAACACCAAGTCACCAGGACTGAAAGTTCTTTTCTCAATATGCTTGTCATGATACATCTTCATCCTTTCCTTGTACAATTCAGACCTCTCATAAACCCTCAGACGGAATTCATCCATCTCATTGATCTGATGTAGTCTCAGGTTCTCTGTTTCACTCCAACTGAAGTTCAATTTCTTTAAAGCCCAGAGTACCTTATGATCCAGCTCAACTGGCAAATGACATGCCTTTCCAAACACCAACTAATATGGAGACATTTCAATAGGTGTCTTGAAAGCTGTCTGATATGCCCATAGAGCATCATCCAACTTTGTTGCCCAATCTGTCCTGTTGGCATTCACTGTTTTTGCCAAAATAGCCTTGATCTACCCGTTTGATACCTCCACTTGACCACTTGTCTGTGAATGATATGGTGTTTCCATCTTGTGCGGCTTAACCCCATATTTAGCCAAAAGTGCACTGAACAGATTATTACAGAAATGGGAACCTCCATCACTGAAAATTGCTCTAGGTGTACCAAACCTTGAGAAAATGTTCTTCTTCAAGAACCCAACGACACGTTTACCATCATTTTCAGGCATAACAACTACCTCAACCCATTTGGACACATATTCCAATGCCACCAGTATATAATTTTTACCTTAGGAGCTCACAAATGGGCCTATGAAGTCAACTCCCCCACACATCAAATAATTCCACCTCCAGAATGGATGTCATTGGTAGCTCATGGTGATGAGAGGATAGCTCCTTGATGCTGGCATACTTCACAACTCTCTACCACATCAATTGTATGTTGATGGATTGTAGGACAGTAGTACCCATTCTGGAATACCTTGTGAGCTATTCCGACACCTCTATGATGACCACCGACTGGAGAAGAGTGGCAGGCTTCTAAGATATGCAACATCTCAGCCTCCGGGATACATCGCCTGATGATATTATCATCACACACCCTGTATAGATATGGTTCATCCCAAAAATATTTTCCAACATCATGTAGGAATTCATTCCTTTGCTGGAATGTTAGCCGTTCATGCATCAAATCACTGACAAGTATGTTAGCAAAGTCAGCAAACCAAGGAATAAGATCAAGAGTGGCATCTAATACCTGCTCATCTGGGAATGAGTCATTTATATCTAACTCAAGTTTCTCCTTATTTTCTACTTCCAGCCTAGATAAGTGATCAACCACCATATTTACACAACCTCTCCTATCTTTGACTTCAAAGTGAAATTCTTGAAGCAGCAGCACCCATCTGATTAATCTTGGCATTGCATCTTTCTTTGCGATGAGATATCTCAGCGCTGCATGATTTGTGTGGACTATCACCCTGGTGCCCAACAAGTACGCCCTGAACTTCTCGAATGCATATACCACAGCCAGTAGTTCTTGTTTCGTAACGGTGTAGTTGCACTGTGTTCCATTCAGCGATTTGCTAGCATAGTAAATTTGGTTGAAATATCTTGTCGCACTTCTGTCCCAACAAAACTCCCAAGAAAGTACCACTAGCATCACACATCACCTCAATGGTTCAGCCCAATCTGGGCCAATGATCAGTGGGAAAGAAAAAAGCTTCTCTTTCAGGCATCCATTGTCAAAGGCAAATTTCACCTCTTTCTCCAAAAGCTTGCACAAGGGATGTGCAATTTTTGAGAAATCCTTGATGAATCACCTATAAAATCCTGTATGTCTTAAAAAACTTCAAATGCCTTTCACTTAAATAGGCGGAGGCAACTTTTCAATCACCTCATTCTTAGCGTTGTCTACCTCTAGTCCCTTCTGCGACACCTTATGACCTTGGACTATGCCTTCCTTGACCATGAAATGTCATTTTTTCCAATTCAGCACCAAATTAGCCTCACCGCATCGCTGTAAGGACCTGCTAAGAATCAACAAACAATCATCAAATATGTCACCAACCACAGAAAATTCGTCCATAAATACCTCCAGAGTGTCCTCTACCATATCCAAGAAAATGGACATCATACACCTCTGGGAAGTTGCTGGTTCATTACACAATCCAAATGGCATGCGTTTGAACACAAAAGTACCATAGGGACATGTAAAATTAGTCTTTTCTTGATCTTCAGGACCAATTGATATTTGGCTGTACGTAGTGTATCCATTTAAGAAATGGTACCACCCTTTTCCAGCAAACCTGTCAAGCATCTGGTCCATGAATGACATTGGGAAGTGGTCCTTCAAGGTCCACTTTTTCAGCTTTCTGTAATCCATGCAAACTCGCCATCCAGTGACTAGTCATTGTGGAATTAGCTCATTCTTTACATTGGCTACCACTGTCATACCATCATTTTTGGGCACACATTGCACTGGACTGACCCAATGACTGTCAAAAATGGGGTACATCACCCTAGCATCCAACTACTTTATGATCTCCTTTTTGACCACCTCTTGCATTGGTGGATTTAACCTCCTTTGGTGCTCTATGCTTGGGCTGCCGTCCTGCTCAAGTTGAATCTTATGAGTGCTAATACGCAGAGGTATCCCAATGATATAAAAAATGGTCCACCCAATTACCCTTCTGTACCTTATCAACACTTTGATTACCGCTTGCACCTGTTCATCATTCAAATCTGCAGCCAAAATAACTGGTAAAGTATTGTTAGAACCCAAGAATACATACCTCAGGTGAGTGGGTAACTGTTTAAGTTCCTGCATAGGTGGCTCCTCAATGGATGGCTTTGATGGATGGTTCGGCATATTTTTCAGATCCAGGTCTAATTTCTTTGGAGCATAAGAATGTGCTCCCATACCCTATAGAGCATTCACAATATCCACATAATTACTCCAGTAGTCTGCTTCAAAATTCATAATCACGACTGTCAATGATTCGATTGTAAACTTTTCCTCAATAGCAGCTCCAGGCTCCTCTTCATCGAAGACCTCTATCGCAAATACCACATTCATGTCTTGTGGTTGCTTCATAGACCTACAAATCTTAAACTTTATCTCCTCATTGTTTAGCCTAAATTTTAGCTCTCCACATTCAACATCAACGAAAGCTCAACCCGTAGCCAGAAATGTCCTTCCTAAAATTATGGGAACCTCAAAGTCCACTTCGCAATCCAGAATCACGCAGTATGCTGGAAAGATGAAACTATCCACTTTTATGAGCACATCACATAAGATACCCATAGGTCACTTTACTGACTTATATGCCATTATCAACCTCATCGTTGTAGGCTTTGGAACTCCTAAGCCCAGTTGCTTGTAGATAGCTACCCGCATCATATTTATACTGGCCCCTAAGTCACACAGGGCCTTTGCAAACTCAAATGATCCGATAGCGCACGGTATAGCGAATGCACCTGGATCTTCCTTTTTCTGCACTAGAGAACTTGTAGCAATAACACTACAATGATGAATATTTTCAGTTAGATCAAAACATACAAATCTTTTCTAGGTGACTAAGTCTTTCATGAACATAGCATATCTAGGCATTTTCTCTAAAGCTTCCACTAACGGGATGTTCACTGATAGCTGTCTAAACATAATTATGAACTTTGCAAATTTCCCATCCTCAGCTTTCTTCTTGGGTCTCTGAGAGAAAGGTGGAGGTGGTCGCGGTATCTGATGTAAAAGAAAATTCGCCTTAACTACTTTTTCTTTCCTCTCAAACGGATTTACTATTGGTTGAGCCTCTTCTATGTCATCAACCTATTCAGCTTCAACCTATTCTTCATCATTTCCTTTCAGACTATGTTCCTACTCAGTGCCTGCAGATTTTGACTCATTAATGACCTTAACGATTCTGATGGTGATAGCTATGCAGTGTCCATCTTTCTTGGGGTTCTGGATAGTATCACTTGGTAGTGCATTATTCTTCCTTTGGTTCAACGATGCTGATAACTGCCCCAACTGTTGCACTATTTTCTTAATGGAGGTAGTGTGAGAATCCACCAGTTGACTCACGCTGGAGAAATCACCCTTCATTTCTTTCCCACGTGCATCAGTTGATTCCACCTTTTGCAACACCTTAGCCAACATATCATCCAGTTTAGACCCACTAGAACTACCAGTTTCACGATCTCTATTACTTGGGGCACATACACACCACTACGGTCATTCCAATATCAATATTTTTTTGCTAGTTGCCTTGTTCTCTATTTGCTGGCCTGTCATATTGTCCTTCTCTAGAATAATTCCGACATGTATTTCTAGAATTATATCCTTGGTTTCCCAAGTTATAATTTCGAAAACCACCTTGATTTCCCAAATATTTTGCCTCCTCATCTAACTCAATATCCTGATCTTTATACCTGTTAGAGGCTACTACAACATTCACCTTCTTAGAACCTGCCATGATATGCTTCGTGAGTAAGTCCATCTTGGTTCTCAAGTGAGCCATATCATGATCCCTTTCTTCCTCTCTTCTCCTTTGTTCACCTGGTAGCTCAAAAATGACTCCCATATCTTCCACTTTAGCATCCCTGGTGTGCCATGCTCTATAATTCTTTGCCACATCATCCATTAGCTGCATGATTTCAGAAAATGGCTTTCTCACGAATGATCCACCACAAACTGCATTAAGAATAGGCTTAGTATCATAATTTAGCGATCTATAAAAAGCCTGTTTCAAATATCTCTCAGTGAGACCATGATTCGGGCACTTTTTCAGCTTTTGGCTGAATCTCCACCAAGTATCATGCATTGCCTCCCCTGGTAGTTGCTTGTGCACACTTATCTCGTATTTCTTCTGCAACTCTTTTGATTTAGGGTAGAATCGTTCTAGGAAAGCCTCCTTCAGTTCATTCCAGGTCCTAACTTAATCATTCAGCATGTTATTCAGCCAATTAGTTGCCTCCCTAGTGAGAGAAAATAGAAATAGCCTCAACCTCATATCTGTTTGACTATCCCCAGGAATTTCCTGTGATTTCCATATCGCCACGAAGTTCATTAGATGTTGATTTGCATCGTCACCAGCTACACCTCTGATCATACCTTTCAAGTTTAGCAATTGAATCATTGTGGTGTTGATAGTAAATTTTACACCTGGAGGTAGTACAGGTAACACTATTTCTCCAGTGGCTGCAGCTCTGTCCAAATCTAAGTCATCCTCTTTGAACATCATGTGAGTTTGTTGCTGTGCTCGACCCCTTGCAACTAGTGGTTGGTGGTGGGGAGGAGAAATTTCTTCCACTCCTGGATGTTCATCCACCACCCTAGGCGGATTGTTCAAATCATTTTGCTGAACACCTCTTGCAGCGGTTTCAGCCTCAAGTCCTAATCTATGCCTCTGAGCCTCAAGTTCCTGTGCATTAACCATCTTATAGATAGATTTCCGAAGTTCCAAATCGTAAGGAATCAATGGAGCTCCGTTACTTCTAGTATTTGGCATACACAGTCGAACTCACCTGTATGAGACATAGACAAAGAACAACACATAAAATTAGGAAATATAGCTACACTTCGAATAATTGCTTGTAAAACACTTTTGAATTAAAATTTCTTGGCAGCGGCGTGAAAATTTGATACGTCCAAACTTACACTTCAATTAAGAAGTATAAATGGTCGAAGTAAATTTATAGAGCTCAACGTGAGTTGAGGTCGATCCCACAGAGAATTTCTTTACAAAAATGATTTCACTGGTGCGTTTATCGAAATGTTGTTATTATTTCCTAGAGAAAGTAATTGCAGAAGTTAAAATGAGTTTAGTTGTAATGTTCAAGTAACTAATGTTGTAAAACAAAATCCAGATTAACAATTAACAAAGCAATGATTTCAAGGTTGTATTGATAAATGAATGAAACCGTGGTCGTGTATCCCATGACATTACATCTAGTGTTTTTCCGTAAATGAGTTTCAGGAAATGCATTCTTTGTAAATTGTAGGTGAGTTAGATATATCTAACACTTCTCAGTCAAGTTAGATAACTTCCACCCAAGTCCTCACGATTCTGGAGTGTTAATTGATTTTACTCTCGCTTATAATATGTTAAAGTTCTCTTCTCTCTTTTCTCGAACCTTGATTCCATTTCATCAGATTAACTTAGCTTTTCCCCAAATATAACTTTTCTCTCAAACAATTGACAGATACATGCTACCTCTAATGCGTGCACTCATTAGAATACATGAATAACGAAAGCTGAGTTATGCATGACAATTATGAATCTCATTCTTGCTCGTTTTACAAATCCACACTTAGATTACAACCATAATTTCCACAACCCTAGTTGTGGTGTTTAGCCACTCATGTATTCAATAAAATAAATAAAGATAAGTAATAACTTCATTAAGAGAAATCACTTACAACGATTTTTAGATTCAAAGAACAATTGCTATTCAAAAACCAATGCAACTTTAATTCTCTATTTCAATTTTAATAGATAAAAAACCAAAGTGAGAATAATTAGAAACTAGTCGCTCATTCCAGATAAGATGAGATAAAAATGAATTATGCCCTAATTAATTCAAATAATTAGTGTAAAATGAGTCCTAATCGAAGCAGGACAGAAATGTCAGGCAGCTTCACGAATGGCCTGATGGTCTGTCATGAGCTTCACAGTTCGTGAAACCTGCCGTGGTTTGTACTTGGCCAAAGAAAATGTGAATCTTCTAAGTGTGTTCACTGGAAAACCATCACGATCATCACCATGACCCAGTATGATGACCACGGCCCGTCTGGGTGTCTGTGGTCTTTCTTTGGCCTAACCCTAGTATGATTGCTTGAAGTTTTCCAATTGGTTCATCTCCACGGGCACCGTCACGACTCGTTAATAGGACCACGACCCGTCTAGGGCTCCGTGGTCCTTACTTGGAGTTTGGTTGTCAGTACCATGATTTCCAGGTTCATTACTTCAGCACCACGGGCATCATGATGGCCCGTCAAGACGACCACGACTCGTACTGAGCTTCGTGGTGTTTACTCCAGACCACTAATCTTCTGCTTCTTTTTCCATTTTTCCATACAAGTGATAACCTGTCTAAACATCCATCAAACACATCAAATCTTACAAAAATATACTCGATTTTAGTATTAATCCTTAATTTTGAGCATAGAATGTGCCAACATTTAACAACATATCACACCTCAAATTAGGATTTTGGCCTAAGTTGGCTATTCAAACAAACCAATGCTCAGGAAGGGATTTATGGGTGAGAAGATAGGACCAATTTAACACACGAGGTTTCAACAAGGTTGCCAATAAACTGTTTAGTCTTAAATGGTGCCAAGATGGTTGCATACCCTCACAAGGTAGTCCCAAAATGTGTGGACATTTGTGTTTCCTCCCAAAATATGCGCCCAAGATCGATTCTTACATTAACAAAAGCTAGACAATCAGACTAACAAGGAAAATCCTAGGATTCAACAATCATAATTTCAAGTAAAACCTCACCATACAAGGCACTTCAAACACAATCATTTAACACATCCTTACAAGATCAAAAGCTTACGTGCGATGTTCATTGCAAGGCTCACATCAAAACATAGCTAGTCAACCAAAAAATAAAAATATCATTCGAAAGTGCATCCACACTGATATGTTCTTGCAACACCAATGCTAAATACATTTCTCATCATAAGTACTATCCAAGAAATTGATATTGAACACAATCGATCCTCAAACTTTAACAATGAAAACTAAAGCATCTAAAAAAACTTCTAAATTCACATGGAAAATAAATAAGGAGAGAGAAAATTAGCTAAACCAACAACAATCATAGAAAAACAAAATAGCAAAATACTACAAATGTCTCAAGCTAAAACTAAAAATAAGAAAATACAATTCGAAAAGGGGAATATTGGTACAAGTATCCTCACCCCACCAAAAGAAAATCAATAGTGACCTTAATGTGAAATAAAATATGTGCATGAGGAAAGATATAAAAGTCCCTTTGACATGATATGCATATGGAGTGCTCAGATTTGGAGTCTTAGAGGGGAAACCATTATCATGGGAATCAATGCCCGACAAATTAGGAACAGGAGGAACCACAGTAGCATCAACCGGGGAATCAGTGCTCGAAACATCTAAAGGAGGAATGATAAAGTTCGAAGAGACCCCACTAGTACCAGTTGTAAAGTGATTGAATAATGCTACCAAAGAAACTTCATCCAATTCTAAGCGTCAATGTTCGTTAATCAGTATAAAACCCAACTAAACGAATTGGGGTCGAATTCCACAGGGAGCGATATGTGTTTCAGATTCACTTGGGAAGTATGAACATGCTAAAATCAGTCATAGGAATAAAAAATTTCGAATAAAGACATCATTCAAATTAAGGGGTGATACGAATGTCAAATGGGGGTTTTGGTTTTTGAATAACAACTACAAACAGTCACAAACAATATGTATTAACAATAATTGGACATGTTCTTAGGATGTTATCGATTATAGGCAAATATAGACATATGGGTAATTGCAATTGTTAGTAAATAGCTAGATATTAGTGAGTAGGCTAGGCTATAGTGGAGGTAAAATTTCTCTCGAATAATTTAACCTGAATCAAGTGATTTCTTTCGAACATTAACAATCATGCAAAATAAGAGCAGCCCACACCTTAATCCATTCACTCTCTCGAGCTGAATGTGTGGGATTGGGTTTAGGATTCACTCTCTCGAGCTGAACCCAGGTCAATCCAATACCCACAAACCATCAATCAATAATTTTAGTTCTAAAACCGCTCTCTTGAGCAAGCCAAGAACACAAACATAGAATTGCATTTACAACTACAATTCCTAATTTAAACCACAATTAATGATTAAACTCACTATTAAATAGCATTTAAACTAATAATTAGCAATACCCATAAACTAAATCAACCCATAATCACATGATCACACCCCAAAAATTAGGGTTTTAGCTAGACATTATAAAGAGGTAAAAACAGTTACAAAATTGATTATCCATCAACTGGGTATGAGCAATTCCGTCCTTACAATGTTCCAATTTGAAGAATCCCAAAGACCCACTTCCAATTTCTCAAAATTGAATTTATTCAATCCTTCAAAGCTAAGGAAAACTAGAGAAAACTGCTCTAAACTTAATAACAAATTGTTCTAAAGAGTATTTGATACTAAACTAAATGTTCAAAAATATATTTATAGTCGCAAAAAATGTGTTGCGAGGAGTCAATTAGCGAAGTAAGTCCGGCTCGCCGAACCACCCTGTGAGCCGCCCTTTGTTTTTTTCCATCGCCCTTTTACCTTAGTACTCGACATCCTTAAGGTCTGTAACTTTGGGTGATCTATCTTGGCTTCGCAGAATCACTCGGCGATCCACCGACTGCTTTTTTTTATCGCCAACTTGGTTCTTTCCTTCAGGGCTTAGCACACTGGAACTTTAGGCGGTCTAATGAGCCACTCGGTGACATGCCGAGTGTTCTTGGCGATCCTCAGGCTCGCACTTCTTCATTTCTTCAGCTTGTTTTGTTCATTTTTTCATGTTAGTGTCCTTGCTTTGTTCCTCAATCCATATACCTGAAAATCAAGGATTTAACATCAGTTATTGGCACAAAATAAGCATTTGAGGACACTAAATCTCTATAAACAAAGCCCTAAATGAGTCTAAATCTCGGACTCATCAACACCCCCAACTTAAACTTTTGCTTGTCCTCAAGTAAACTCAAGTTCAGCAGTTCTAAAGGGATGTTTCAAATAGTGCTACATAAAACTCAATCATGAATGCACACAACAAGACTCAACTTAGTAATGCAAGGATCAACTGTGCACTTAAAGATTCAAATTGTGATTCTCCATTATCAAAGATGCTCAAGTTCACAATACTAGCTTCAAATGCAAGTTCAAGCTCAACAAAGGTACTCAAATGCCCTCACAACAATGATGATTCCATATTCACACACTATTCTTCAAAAATTTATAGCTCCAGAATCACCCGACTCTCACACTCACAAAGATGAACACATGCATGACTTCACCCATAGGTTTGCCCTTATTTTGCAATCAACATTCGTTTCTGCTCACTGAAGATCACAAAGGTCTTTTCAAGGCTTGTAACGGGGCTGAGTGAAAAGGTATGGTCATTTAGGCTCAGTGGCTACTACCCTCATGAAATGTAGTCTGAACATCACTTTTCTTCCTTTTTTTCAGCATTTTTACTCATGCTCAAAATTCACCCCATTATTCAACTTTCCGGACACCCCAATTCTTTTGCCACTTTTAGAACTTTATTTCACAACTTTCATTGTTTTTCTTTTTCTTTTCTTCTTTTCTTTCTCTCTCTTTCTTTAATATGGAGGGGTTCCATTTTTTTTCAAGATCATGGATCAAAGGGGGAGTTCTTCACACTTCTTGATTTCCCTTATCTTTTCACCCCACCCCAACTTAGGCTTTTGGCCTAAGTTGGATATTCAAACAAACCACACTTCATGAGGATTATGGGTAAATGGCTAAAAAGGGGTCACAATTGCATCAAGTTTCTTCCATGAAAAGGGTAAGGCTCAAAAGGGGTTCAAGAAAGGTTCACACAACTCACAAGGTTGGCCACAAAAGAGGTATATTGTCAAATTGTTTCACTCTTAAAAAATGTTTCCTAAGATCATTTCAAGTGCTTGCATCACTTAGTCAATCGGACCAACGGGGCAAATTCTAGGTGTCATCACACAAGGTTCAAAGTAAGCTCATCACACAAGGCATTGACACCAATATCAAATGAGACTCCACACTTTTTCTAGTGTGCAATGTTCATCACAAGAGGCTCATTCGATAATCGGCTAGTCACAACGAGATGCAAAAAGTCCACACATTGTCTATGCAATTTGATTTGGCCTCAATGTAGCCGTGCATTCATTTTTGTTCGATTAAGAACACTATTTAAGTCATCGGTATTGATCATAACTCATACTCAAATTTGCTCAAGAACAACCATATTCACACACAACAAGAGGTGGGAAAAAATTTCGGACGGGTAAAAACAATTTTCATTCATAACAAGAAGGCATAAGATCAAACATCCACAAAACAATATCAACACACAATTTAAAACACAAAAACCCAATATATATACAAGAGATAGTCACAAGAGGTAGGTATGGAAATTCCTCACCCACCACAAATAAAAATGCAGTTGTCCTCAAATGCAATAATCAAAATCAAAAGTCAATAAAAATGACAGAGAGTGAAGTAAAGAAAAGTCCAGTCTACACAGTCGCTCCATCTGTCGAGGCATCAATGCCCGGGGTAGAAGCAGCACCGGATCCAATAGAGCCTGCCATGGGTGTATATGCCAATGAAATCTGCACAGCTGAACCCACCATAGCCTGCTCAACCTCTGTAAGACCCTCATATGTGGTATCCTCTTAAAGACCGAGTTATTCCTCATCCGTCTCTGCCTCAGACTTAGCAGCATCCACCTCCTCAACTCGAACCTCATCTCCGGTGGTAGTCAGAGACACATCCTCATCAGCTGGCATGTCGAGGATCTCTATAGTCCCAAAAATCATGGACATATCTGTCACGACCCGAGAGTACCCCCTAGTCGTAACATGGCGTATTCGACCCCGAAGGGGTCTTATACAAGCCACATAGTCATTCATTGCATTCAATAATGAAAATAGTGCGGAATGAAAAAACTTATTTACATCCACACATTCAAAC
>JAJOOS010006593.1:0-24890 GCA_029582725.1 Solanum chiquidenum
TTCTTCAGTTCCAGCCCCGAAATTGAAGGATTTCTCCGTGAATTTTGTCACTAGGTATGTGGGATTTTACTAGTGGGTTCCTTTCACCCATTAGGTCTATAGAATTCAGTCAGATTCTTGATTCCCGTCATATTATCTGGATCCAGGGTTTCTAGAATTTCAGCATATTATTATGAATTAGTTACTTTAATGTTCCTAATCAGATTATCATGATTTTAATATTATTTTGTGTAGGTTCTTTCATAAATTCAAAACCCTAGCTATGTAGTTCGTTTAGTTCATGAATTACACATGCTAGGTTAGATATTTTAGATATATATGCCACAAATTTGAATGTTTCATTATCAACATATTAATGTTGCATTTTCAGTTAACATGTCAGTTTTGAGCTATCCAGTATTATATAAATTCAGTCATAAATTATTAATTACATAATTAATTGGGAGAAGCTTAATACTGAGTGGACTAGGGTCAGGCACCCTTAAGTCCCAGAACTACGTGCCCCATAGGTTGTAAGTCCCCTCTGTGGGCATTATTTTACTGATCACGCTAGGCATGCCGCTATACCTCTGGCAGTGTATATTGGGTCTTCTCGATGGGGCGTATACATCAGACTCCACATTTAGCACATGTGGTTTTATATCGGTTATCAGTAGCTCCAACAGTTCAGTTAGACTCTATTGCATTGACCATGTTTCAGTTACAGTAAGATTTCAGTGTCAACATTTAATAAACTTGATCATTGCATTCAATTATTTAATGCCCAGTATTCTCAGTTTGGTATCATGCTTATCTCTTATCATTGCTCAGATATATGATTTGGTTCAGTTATGATTATTGTTCAGCTCTATTCAATCATGCATGCTCAGTACCTTTCAAGTACTGACGCATACTCTACGCTACATCTTTTCATGATGTAGGTTCAGATTCTCAGCTTCCAGATCACGCATAGATCAGTTCTCGATCTTCAGTTTAGCAGCATCAGTGGTGTGTCCTCATTCTTCGAGGATGAGTGACATGATTATCCTCCTTTGCTTTTAGTTTTAGTTTCAGTTTTGCTAGATTTAGCTGGGGAATGTCCTAGCACTTCTAGTCAGTTAGAGGCTACTTTCAGACATAATTAGATTCAGTTTTAGTACTTGAGTTTGTTTCAGTATCTTAAACTCTTCTAAGCTTTATATATACATATTCAGACTTAGTGTAGGTATTCCCTATCATTTAAGTTTTATTATGATTAAGCTTCTGCATAGTGTTTCTTATTTCAGTTTATCTTTAAGTATGCTTATGATATGCCAGCAGGGTTAGCTTGGAGTCACTCGTGATCCTAGGTCCCATGTCCGCGTCCAGGGGTAGCCTCGGGGAGTGAAAAACTTGGTATAAGGGCATTAGGTTTAAGAGTCCTAGGATGTTTGAAAAGTCGCACTAAGTAGAGTCCTTTTCATGGATGTGAAGTACACCACATCTAATGAGAGGGAGGCTATGAAGTGTTTTAGGAAAACTTCAGTTTCTTTATATTTTTATCATGTGTTTGTATGATCTCATTTCTAATCGATCATTATGCGCTTTAAGATCGTGCCTCCTCATAGAGCTTACACATGGAATGCTAATGCACGCAATGCTAACACAATTCCTCTAGTCCCAGACCATGAGGTTTCAAACACAGAGTTTCAAAATGTGATTCAGCTTTTGGCTTAGAGTGTGACAAGCAAGGACAATCAGCAGGTTCCAGTTCCAACTAATAGAAATGGTGGATCAGTGGCAGCTAGAGTTTGAAATTTTGTTAGGATGAATCCGCTTTAGTTTTTAGGGTTGCAAGTTGGTGAGAACCCACATAATTTCATTGATGAGGTTAAGAAATTCTTTGGAGTGATGCAAGTGACTGGTAGTGATAGGGTGGAATCAAAATCCTACCAACTTAAGGATGTGGCTCACATATGGTTCACTCAGTGGAAAGACAACATGGACTACTTTGTCTTTTGTAACTCCTTATATAGCAGTCAACTTCAATGTTAGTCCAGAAACTCTCTCAGAACACTTCTCAGTCTCTACTCCAGTCGGTAACCCAGTTATAGCTAGACGGGTATACATAAATTGCCCTTTCACAGTTTTCCAGAAAGTCACCTCAGCAGATCTTGTAGAGTTAGAAATGGTAGACTTCGATGTCATTCTAGGCATGGAGTGGTTACATTCATGTTATGCCTCAGTCGATTGTAGAACTATGATTGTTTGTTTTCAGTTTCTAGACGAACCAATTTTAGAATGGAAGGGTAGTAGCCTAGCGCTTATGGGTCAATTCATTTCTTATCTTAAGGCTAGAAAGATAATTTATAATGGGTATCTCTATCATCTAGTTTGGATTAAGGATTCAAGCTCCAAAACCCCAACTCTTGAGTCAGTTCCTGTAGTTAATGAGTTCCAGAAGTGTTTCCAGAAGATCTTCTTGGAGTCCCTCCTAAAAGGGAAATTGACTTTGGAATTGATCTCCTTCCAAATACCTAGCCTATTTCTATTCTTCCTTACAGAATGACTCCAACTAAGCTTAAGAAATTGAAAAACTAGTTGAAAAACCTTCTAGATAAGGACTACATCAGACCCAGTATTTCCCCATGGGGTGCGCCAGTGTTGTTCGTGAAAAAGAAAGATGGTTCTCTCAGAATGTGCATTGACTATCGACAGTTGAACAAAGTCATAATCAAGAATAAATATCTTATCCCCAGGATTGATGACTTGTTTGACCAACTTCAGGGTTCTAGTCATTTCTCAAAGATAGACCTCAAATCTAGTTATCATTAGCTTAGAGTCAGAGATAGTGACATCCTGAAAATAGCCTCCAGAACTCGGTATGGTCATTATGAATTTGTAGTTATGTCATTTGGACTAACCAATACTCATGTAGCTTTCATGGATTTGATGAACAGAGTGTTCAAGAAGTATTTGGACTTGTTTGTTATCGTATTTATAGATGATATGCTTATTTACTCTAGGAATAAGGAAGAACGTGCGAATCATTTGAGGGTTGTCCTATAAACTCTCAATGATTGCCAGTTATTTGTGAAATTTAGAAAATGTGAGTTTTGGTTGCAGTCAGTTGATTTCCTTGGGCATATAGTGTATAGCGAAGGGATTCAATTGGATTCTCTAGAAAATAGAAGCAGTGAAACAATGACCCAGACCTACCTCTCCTACAAATATCAGAAGTTTCTTGGGTCTAGCGAGTAATTACAGAAGGTTCATGGAAGGATTTTCATCCATAGTCTTTCCGTTAACTAAGTTGACTCAGAAAAAGGTCAAGTTTCAGTGGTCAGATGATTGTGAGAATAGCTTCACAGAACTAAAAACTAGGTTGACTAGAGCTCCTATTTTGACTCTACCAGAGGGTTTCATATGGTTATGTGATCTATTATGATGCATCCAGAGTCGGCCTAGGTTGTGTGTTGATGCAGAGGGGTAAGGTTATAGCTTATGCTTCTAGACAGCTTAAGGTGCATGAGAAGAACTATCTAACTCATGACCTTGAGCTTGAATTAGTGGTGTTTTGCACTTAAGATTTGGAGACATTACTTGTATGGTGTTCACGTAGATGTGTTCACAAACCATAAGAGCCTTCGGTATGTGATCACCCAAAAAGAGTTGAATCTTCGCCAGAGGAGATGGCTTGAATTCCTCAAGGATTATGATATGAGTGTGCATTACCATCCTGGTAAGGCAAATATAATAGCAGATGCTCTTAGTAGACTACCTATGGGTAGTGTATCGCATGTTGAGGAAGAAATGAAGGAACTAGCAAAGGATGTTCACAAACTTGCTCGCTTAGGAGTTCGTCTTATGAGCATATCATATAGTGGTGTAACAAGTCAGAATAGGTAAGAATCTTCATTGGTAGCGGAGGTTAAGGAAAAGCAAGACAGTGATCAGATATTGCTTCAACTAAAGGGTGCAATCTATCAGCATAGGGTTGAGGTTTTCTCCCAAGGGGGGAGATAGTGTGCTTCACTATCAGGGTCGATTATGTGTTCCTAAGGTGGGTGAGTTGAGATAGAAGATTCTTGCAGAAGCCCATAACTCCAGATATTCTAATTATCCAGGCGCCACTAAGATGTACCGTGATCTACGGGAAGTCTATTGATGGAATGGTATGAAAAGGAATATAGCAGATTTTGTGGCTAAATGCCCTAATTGTCAGCAAGTCAAGGTAGAACATCAGAAACCAGGAGGTATGATGTAAGAGATGGACATTCCTACTAGGAAGTGGGAAGTGATCAACATGGACTTCATTACACGATTACCTCATACTCGCAGACAGCATGACTCCATTTGGGTGATAGTTGATAGAGTTACTAAGTATGCACGCTTTTTGGCGACCAAGACTACAGATTCGGCGCAGGACTACGCCAAGCTTTACATTAATGAGATAGTCAGGTTGCATGGGGTTTCTTTGTTTATCATCTCAAATAGAGGTCCTCATTTTACCTTTCATTTATGGAAGTCATTTCAGAAGGGTCTTGGTACTCAGGTTAATCTTAACACATCATTTCATCCACAGACATATGGTCAGGTAGAGCATACCATTCAAACCTTAGAGGACATGTTGAGAGCTTGCATGATCGATTTCAAGGGTAGTTGGGATGATCACCTTCCTCTTATTGATTTCGCCTACAATAATAGTTACCATTCCAGCATTCAGATTCCCCTTATGAGACATTGCATGGGCGTAGATGTAGATCTCCAGTTGGTTGGTTTGAAGTAGGTGAAGCAGCCTTGATAGGGCCAGATTAAGTTCATGATGATATGGAGAAAGTGCAACTCATTAGAGATAGACTGAAGACAGCCTAGAGTCACCAGAAGTCCTATGCATATGTAAGGAGAAGGGAATTAGAGTTCCAAGTTGATGATTAGGTTCTTGAAAGTGTCACCTATGAAAGGGGTGATGAGATTTGGCAAGAAAGGGAAGCTCAGTCCTAGATACGTAGGCCCTTACAAGATCTTGAAAAGAGTTGGTAAAGTGGCTTATGAGTTAGAGTTGCCAGCAGAACTAGCAACAGTACACCAATTTTTCACATTTTATTGTTGAAGAAGTGTGTGGGAGATCCAATATCTATTGTACCTTTAGAAAGTGTGGCTGTGAAGGATAATGTCACTTATGAAGAGGTACTAGTTGAAATCCTTGATCGTCAGGTTCGAAGGATGAGGAACAAATAAGTTGCTTCAATTAAGGTTTTGTGGAGACGTCAGTCCGTAAAAGGACCTACTTGGGAAGCAGAAGCAGCCATAAAGGCCAAGTATCCTCACCTCTTTCCTCTCGATTCCATTCCAGCTTAAGGTAATAGTTCCTCTTTAGTTTTTTCAGTCATTCATGCATAGCTTCAGTCTTAGTATCATGTTTCTTCAATTTGTACTTACATTTTCAGCGTATTTTCATGTTCTTGTAACTTAGTTCAGTCAGAAATTAGTTTCTAGTATTTAGTGGTAGGGTTGCATCTCTCTCCCTCCATCTCCAGCTAGTTTAGTCTTCATTCGAGGATGAATGTTCCCAAGGGGGAGATGTTGTAACACCTCAGATCTCAAAATGAAGAAAATCCTAGTTTTCAGAAAAACTAGTGCCAGTATCAATGGAACCACCCACGGACCGTAGGTAGGACCACAGACAGTAGGTGGGGTTCCATCGTTAAGGCGCTAGTCTTAATAGTCTCTGATCGCACCCACGGTCGACCAATATGGTCCGTGGTTGGACTTACGAACCATAGGTGAAGGTCAACAGCTAGTTAGAGGTAAATTGCTGATGGATCAACTTCAAATGGTCAACACTCTTAGCACAAAAGGAATTAGGTGGCCCATGACCCACCTAATGATAGATAATTGAATCCTCTTTCCAACGCCACCGAGTTTGCTAAAATATCATCTCCGAGTAAAAAAGTTATGCTCGTTTTAGTGAAGCCCTGTCGGTCAGACTTGACCGACGACCCCTACCTACGATTGGTAGATCAACCCACGAACTGTAGGTCCCTCCATGGGTGGCCTTCGACATTATTGTGTTAGGGTCATTTTTGTCCTTTCCCTTATGCGTTGGGCACCTAAACTACGTCGTTTAACCCATAAATTACATCATTTTACTCAGATTAAGCCTAATAACCTAGTTAGAACATAACCAAAACCTTTATTCACCTAAAATCATCCAAACTAGAGCAAAAAGAGAAGACACATGCGACTCAAACCCCTCCAAGAACGCATCAAGTTTTCTTCAGTTCCATCCCCGAAATCGAAGGATTTCTCTATGAATTTTGTCACCAGGTATGTGGGATTTCACTAGTGGGTTCCTTTCACCCATTAAGTCCATATAATTCAGTCAGATTCTTGAATCCCTTCATATTATCTAGACCTAGGGTTTCTAGAATTTCAGCATATTATTATGAATTAGTTACTTTAATGTTCCTAATCAAATTATCATGATTTTAATATCATTTTGTGTAGGTTATTTCATAAATTAAGAACCCTAGCTATGTAGTTCATTTAGTTCATGAATTAAACATGCTAGGTTAGATATTTTAGATATATATGCCACATATTTGAATGTTTCATTATCAGCATATTAATGTTGCATTTTCAGTTAGCATGTCAGTTTTGAGCTATCAGGTATTACAGAAATTCAGTCATAAATTATTAATTACATAATCAATTTGGAGAAGCTTAATACCGAGTGGACTAAGGTCAGGCACCCTTAAGTCCCAGAACTACGTGCCTCGTAGGTTGTAAGTCCCCTCTGTGGGCATCATTTTAGTGATCATGCCAGTCATGCCTCTATACCTCTGGAAGGGTATATTAGGTCCTCTCAATGGGGCGTATGCATCGGACTCTATATTTAGCTCATGTGGTTTTTATCGATTATTAGTAGCTCCCACAGTTCAGTCAGACTCTATTACATTGACCACGCTATCAGTTACAGTCAGATTTAAGCATCAGCATGTTATAAACTTGACATTGCTTTCAGTTATTTTATGCCCAATATTCTCAGTTTGGTATCATGCTTATCTTTTATCATTGCTCAGATATATGCTTTGGTTCAGTTATGATTATTGTTCAACTCTATTCTATCATGCATGCTTAGTAACTTTCAAGTATTGACGCATACTCTGCGCTACATCTTCTCGTGATGTAGGTTCAGATTCTCAACTTCCAAATCACTCATAGATCAGTTCTCGATATTCAGTTCAGCAACAATAGTGGTGAGTCCTCATTCTTCAAGGACGAGTGACATGATTATCCTCCTTTGCTTTTAGTTTTAGTTTTAGTTTTTCTAGATTTAGCTGGGGCATGTCCCAGCACTTCTAGTCAGTTAGAGGCTATTTGCAAACATAGTTAGATTCAATTTTAGTACTTGAGTTTATTTTAATATCTTAAACTGTTCTCAGCTTTATTTATACATATTCAGACTTAGTATGGGTATTCCTTATCATTTCAGTTTTATTATGATTAATCTTCCATATAGTGTTTCTTGTTTTAGTTTATATTTAAGTATGCTTATGATATGCTAGCAGGGTTAGCTTGGGATCACTCATGATCCTAGGTCCCATGTCCGCGTCCAGGGGGTAGCCTCGGGGTGTGACATGAAATTGAGGATTCATAGGTGATCTTCTAGAATTGATGACATGTATAGTAATTGTTCAAGAATAGAAACATGTAAACATGAATTAAATTATATTATAGTATATATGATGGATCATGGCTAGTAATGATTGATATTGAGTCTTTATGATGAAATATGGTTAGAATTGCTTAAGAATGAAGCTTGTGACTAGAATATCTTGTGATCTAGATATGTATGATGATTGTATGAAGTAAAGCTTTGAGAGTAAGGCTTGCAGACATGAATGTTGACTTCTAGGTCTTTGAGAGTAAAGCTAATATGATGAATTATGTATGTTAAGGCTTTGAGAGTAAAGTCTATATGAGAATAGAAGATTAATGGATAGAATTGTGGTGGAAGGCCTTTACCTACCTAATCTACCTTATGAATGTTGAATGCATAAAGTGATAGAATCACTTGAACATGGATTGATTGTCAAGGACATCCTTCCATGTGACATGAATATTGAGTAAGGCTTAATAACTAATCTAAGGGGGTGTATGTTTGGCCCCAAGTGGATATTGCCAATGAGAAGGAAGTTCACACATAGTCGAGTCCGGGCTCCAAGAGAAAGGAGAACCACACTTAGTTGAGTCCATACTTCCAAAGAAAAAGGGGGATCCTCACATAGTAGAGTCTGGGTTTCCTTAAAGTAGGTCTCATGAGATGGAAGCCTTCACCTAGTAAAGTCCGAGTTTCTAGTAGCTATCTCGGTATCCAAGGGTCTAAGACGTGCTTAAACAAGTATCTCAAAGTGTTCAAGAAGATGAATTAAGACATACTTAGAGAGGCATCTCATAGTGTTCCAAGAGTAAATAAACTAAGACATACTTAAAGAAGTATCTCGAAGTGTTCAAAAGCATTAATGAACTAAGACATACGTAAAGAAGCATCTCGTAGCATTCAAGGTAATAATGAACTAATACATGCTTGAAGAAGCATCTCATAGTGTTCATACCTAATAAGGAACTAAGATGTGCTTAAAGGAGTACCTCATAGTTTTCTAAGGTTTTATGAGAGGGACTAGTCCCTACCTAATGAGTTTGCATGATGGCCTAAAGTGATACTTAGTATGGGTAGGATTATGGGGTTTTATCCATACATTGCACAAGTATGACTTGAAGCTTTTGATGAAGTGTTTCTCTTATATGATGTATGTTTAGCTTGGATTGTTTCTATAATTGCCTTCCATGATATGATTGACTAAAGGTGAGAGATTACCTTGTGTATGAGAATTAAGCTAAGGATGAGATCAAATGATGGTAAGTATGATTATGGTGGCCTAAAAGTGGTTCTTAGTGTGGGTGGAATTATGGGTCTCATACATGCACTGCACAAATATGCTTTGAGGTTACTTGAGAAGTAGTTCTCTTATGTTATGAAGGACTAAGGTTTGACATATGCTTATATTGTGCCTATGTTGAAGATTATTTCTATGACTATGTTGTTGTCTCTTATGCTTATAGTTTATGTTTTATGAAGTATCTCTTATGATTATGACATATATCTATGTTGACTAACCCTTATGTTATGCTCTTATGATGTTATGCTAGCTATCATATTTAGTACATTTTGTACTAACGCATACTCTTTCATACATTCTCATCAAATGTAGGGTCCGGCGACATTGGGTTCTATTCCTGTGGCTAGATTCTTAGTAGGAGCAAGGAGTTGAAGATTTGGTGAGTCCTCATAGCATTCGAGGATATAGCCACCATTTTATTTATGTCTTTCTTTTATGTTTTAGGCTATTGTATGGACTATGTCCCAAGAGTTATTCAAAGTTGTTGTAGATGGTTTGAGATAATGTTAAAGAGTTCCGCTTCGTTTTATGAGACTTTCTGCACTTTTCTATTATCTTATGTTATGATATGCTAAGTGACTTGTATGAGACCCCTTCGGGGTCAAGTACACCATGCTACATCTAGGGTGTACCCTTGGGTCATGACAATGGGTTTTATGGACTTGGATAGTTCTTTGTTTTATTTCTTTTCATCTTTTATTATTTTTGGATTGTTAATCTGAATACAGGAGATAACAAGCTTAAGAAATTTAATATTGATGGTATTTTTTGTGGTAAGGAAATTACTTTTATTTTCTGTGTTCTTTTTGTTGAAAAAAAATAAGAAAAAGAGAATTATTTTATCATATGATAAAAGATATTTGGGATGAATTAGTAATACTTTAATATGTTCGAGTATATTTTCTGTAGTATGTTTTCCTTGGATGGGTAAGATTATTTTTATTTTCTTCCCAAGTGCATTGAAGCATTGCACCCCATCAATTTTCTTTTCAACAAAAAAAAGTCATTTTGTGCATAAAGGTTAAGATATGCACTTTAATTTTTTTTCTATAATATTGATTTTACATAACTATGAGAAGAAGTAAATGAAAAAATGTTGTCTCCTAACAATATTTGAACATGAGTTTAGTTTCTTGTTAAAATTAAATGTCTTCTTGAGGAAAATAGGAATATGATGGAAACTGAGAAAAGAAAAAAAATAGAAAGAAAAGTAACTTGCATGGAATCATTGTTGATAGATAGAATATGATTCAATGAGAGTAAAAATTAGGTTCTATCTTTATTTCCTTTAATTATTATTTTCTTTTTCTATCCTTTGTAAGTTTTGAGATTTATTTCATAAATGTTAGGATAGATGGTCATTATGTGATAATCTCATAATATGTCTTTATTATTATTAATATGTATTTTGTTTAAGGAGGAAAGAAAAAACTTTTGTAGTTTTCTACTCCATGTGAAATTTGACTATGTTTGACTTTTGGAGACTAAAATCTTCTGATGTTTTTTCTCCTTTGGTTTGAAGAATATAAGGACTTCACGAACAAATCAAAATATTCATTGGTTTGAAGAATATAGAAACTTCACCAATTTGTTAAATACTATGTTTGAATGAATATTTTGGCTTGAAGAGTACAAAATCTTCATCATGAATATTAAGGCTAAATGATTTGAAAAAGATAAAATTTTCATCGTTAGCTAGAAACAGTGTTGTATTTGACGTTTCTGGAGATTAAAACCTTTTTGGTTTACTACTCTGTCTGAATGTGAAACTGATTCAAAAAATATAAAAACTTCATCAGAATTCAAGGTTCATTCGTTTAACGATTAGAAGAATATAAAAACTTCATCGTTAAACTAGAAACAAGTAGTATAAAGATTGAATCTTTATTGTTAGTATTCTAAATACTAAGTGGTCAGTCTAGTTGTGAAGGGAAAAAAATACTAGTAACATAAAATTAGTGATTTTTGTGCCTACAATTGGTGCTTCTATGGATTAAATCTCCAAAAGAAGGCTTCGTGTTGCCAATGTGTATTTTGATGGTATACAATTTGAAAGATTGAAAAAAAAATGAGGAAAATAATTTTAAATACTTGAAAAATATTTTTGAGAACGTATTTAAGATTTGGGAGGGTTGTTTACTTGTGATAAACACAAAATTAGACTTACTATCTAATTTAAATTTGAAAGTACAAGATATGAAATTTAATGACATTCTTGTATTATGTTAGACCCACAAAATTCTTGGAGAATACTTGATATTGTGGTCGTTGAGTCTCTTTTTATTAGTGTATGATATGACTGGTATAAAACCACAAAATTATATTGCTCGTTCAAAAGAATTGTAATCTTTGATGAAAAAGTGTCACTTAAAATATTGTGATTTTTCATAAAAAGATATATCTATTTGTATAGACATGGACATTGGTGAAAAGTGATATGTTATGTTTGTGTTGTAAAACAAACATTTGGGTCATATTGCCCTCATTGGACTGAAGAGACTATGGTCATGGGTAATTCTATAATAAATTGAATGTTATGGAAAGGTCCTTCTGCAAAGGACATCTGGCAAGCAGCTGACTCTAAAATAATATCTGTATTTGAAAAAGTTATAAAAAGTAAAGACAAAATATTTGTAGGAAAAAGTTACCTCACGGAAGGTCTTTTTCAGACTCAGTATTTTTGTTTGTTCTTACTTGCTTGAGTCAAACTGTTTGTGACATGAACGCTTGGGACATGTCAATTACAATACCTTGAAAAAACTGATCAACGTAGAAGTTTTGCCTAACTTCTAGTGCAATAAATCAAAATGTCAAGTATGTGTTGAATCTAAGTATGCTAAGCATACTTATAAATTTGTTGAAAGGAATTTTAATCCCTTAGAATTGATTTACACTGACATTTATGATATGAAGTCAACACCATCTCGTGGTGGGGAAAAAATGTTTCATAAATTTTATTGACAATTGCACTAGATAGTGTTATGTCTATTTGTTGAATGGTAAGGATGAAGCGATAGAAATATCTAGGCAATACAAAACTGAAGTTGAAAATCATTGTCATGATTAGAAGTGGTAGGTATGAAGAAATGAATTTTCTTTTGCAGAAATAAATTTGGAAAATGGAATCATCCATCAAATTACTGCGCATACTCACCTCAATCTAATGAAATTGTTGACGGGAAAAAAATGAACTTTAAAGGAAATGTTGAATGTCCAACTTATAAGTTCAGGTTTACCACAAAATTTGTGGGTGGTGCTATCATTATAGCAAAAGAGAACAACAAAAAGTTTGTCTATTCAGAAAGACAGAAACAAAAAGTTTTGTTTATTAGTAAAGGGAGCAACAAAAAAAAATTAAGAAAGGGAGCAACAAAAAGTTTTATTTGTTCAGGCTTTGTTGTATCCTGATAGAGAACTGTTTTCTGCCCCTTAAAGTATATACAAGCAATAACTCTTGAAAGGTAGTGAACTAACAATTTCCAATACAGTCTATTCCATATGAGAAATGGAAATGAGGGAACTATTCTCAAAAGGGTCAAAATAGGACCTAAGACTGTGGATTGTATGTTCATTGGATATGCTACAAATAGTAAAGCATGTCAATTTATGGCTCATATGTCCGAACCGTCGGATAGTTAAGTGAAGGGTCTAAACGACCTTGGAACGAACCAAAGGAGAATATACTTAATAAACAGATTTAGAGGCATAGTAAATGTCACTAGACAAATTACTTCCTTCGAGTTTGATTTTGTAACATTTCTTCTTGAAAATGAGTCTCATAAATTTGAAGAAGTTATTCCATCTGTGGACTCATTCTTTTTGGAAAGAGGCTGTCAATAGTAAGATAGATTCAATCTTGAGCAACCGTACTAAAGAGTAGTTGGTTGATCTTCCTCCAGAAAATAAACCTTTGGGTTCAAAGTGGATCTACAAAAGGAAAAGAAAGTTGATGAAACTACTGACAAATACAAAGCAAGGCTTGTTGTCATAGGCTTTAGACAATAAGAAAGCCTTGATTATTTTGACACATAATAGCCACTAACTAGGATTACATCAATTCATATGTTAATTGCGCTAGTTGCGGTATATGGCCTTCAAATTCGTCAAAATGAATGTGAAAACATTTTTTAAAATATGGAAAATTGGAGGAAGAAATTTACATGGAACAACCCGAGGGCTTTGTGGTTCCTACTTCCTAGTAAAGAAAAGAAATCGTGTAAACTTGTTAAGTTACTTTGTGGTCTAAAAACAAGTGCCCAAATAATGACATTCAAATTTTGACCAAACTATGTTGGCAAATGAATTCAAGATTAATGAATGTGATAAATGTTTATACATTAAAGACACACCAAATCACAAGGTCATTGTTTGTTTTTATGTTGATGAATGTTAATCATCAAAAGAGACATTTCTGACATAAATGCTACTAAGCATATGCTAGAAAGTAACTTCGATATGAAAGACATTTAAGTTACTGATGTGATTGAAAAGGTACTTGACAAGTTCAAGTATTTAGATATCAATATTGCCAAAACTCCAATAAATGTGAGCTTTGTACTTCAAAAAAGTGAAGGAAAAAGCGACTCACAATTGGATTATGCTAGAGTATTGAGAAGTATGATATATATCATGAAGTGTACACGATCAGATATAGCAAGTGCTATTAATAAACTGAGTCGGATCACATGTAATCTCAATCAAACTCATTGGATGACAATGAAAAGAGTTTTGGAGTATTTAAAACGTACTTAAAAACTATTGTTTTTCTTTATAACTAATATTCAATAGTATTGGAAGAATATAGTGATGCAAATTGAATCACCAGGTCAAATGAAGTAAAATCCACTAGTGGATAACTAATATCTCTTAGAAATCTTCCAAACAGAAATGTATCGCTCACTCTACTATGAAATTTGAGCTTATCACTCTAGATAAGGCCGGTGAAGAAGTTGAATGACTTTGAAATTTTTGAAAGTTTTTTGGCCCAAACCTTTAGCTCCAGTATGCATACACTGTGAGAGTTAATTTGCAATAGGTAGGACATAGAGCATCATGTATAACGGAAAGTCTCGTCATATGTGACACAAACATAATATCATTAGAGAACTACTCTCTAGTGTAATTATCATAATTGACTATGTAAAGTCAAATGATAATGTGTCGGATCCACTAACAAAAGGCCTAACTAGAGAGGGAGTTGATAGATTATCAAAGGGAATGGGACTATGGCAGAGGACAAGTCATTGTGGCGGTAACTCTACCTAAAAGACTGGAGATCCCAAGATCTAGGTTAAAAAAGATCAAACAAACTAATTGATGATGGTTCAACATTATCAAACAATTTTTTCATGGTCCATTCTCATGATAAGACAATGTTCAGTAACAAGGATAAAGGCATTAGGACTTTTTAATGCTTTCTATGTTTGATAGAGGTATATCAAATAGTGTATCTATGGGATAACACAATTAGAAATCACCTATGTAAGTGTGAAGTGTAAGCCGCTTCGAGGAGAATCCGGTAAGGCCAGTTATCTGCGCACTTATAAACCAAGACGTGTTCATGGCTTAAACGAATAAAATAATGAGAACCAAAAATAGTTTAAGGGTTGATTGTGTGACTTATGTTGTCTAGGTATACACCAAAGCTTGACGGTTCAAAGATATCAAATCTACTGATTGACCGAGTATATCCGATATATGTTCACTATCGAAAGTTCAAAGGGAAACCCACTTATCTAGATACAATCAATCCTTACTTACGAATCACACAGTTTTTCATGCATATGTTTTAACAATAGCCATTTCCTATTCATGTGGGGGATTGTTGGGTTTTAAAGGTGTGACCAGGAAATGAAGGGTTGCTACTATGCCGAATGGTTGTGACTATGCCGAAGGGTTGTGACCTTTATGAAAGGTTTTGTCCTTTCTAAAGGGTTGTGACCGTTTGAAAGGTTGTGCCTTTTCCAAAGTGTTGTGACCTTTCTGAAAGGTTGTCTTCTTTCCAAAAGTTGTGACCTCTACCCTTTGTCTACTATAAATGGAGAGGCTTTCTCTCATTTTGCTGCATCGAATTCTTCCCTTCTCTTGTATACATCTCTTACAAAACAAAATTGATCCATCATGTCGGTGTGTGTGATTTGTTAATGTCAGTTTGAGTTCGTTGAAATTATTGAAGTTTGAGGTACCGCTTCTTCTTTAATGGTTAATCCGTTTTATCTTGGGAGGAATTAATTTGCAACCTCGGGTACTTGAGGGGATTAAATTTCTTAAGGACACACAGTGGGTTCTGTGGACTCAGATAGTTCTCTGTTTTTTCTTTTCATCTTTTATCATTTTTGGTTTGTTAATCTGAATACACAAGATAACAATAACAACATAGACAAATAGGCTCTTAAATCAAAGTGCAGAGGAATCAATCCAACTATAGCAGTATGCACAAACAAAACACTAAGCATAGAAAATGTTTTTAGTTCAAATCCCAGAAATAGAAAATGTTTTCATATAGAGAGTTAAAACTACATGTAGCAGGTTATTTATAATGTAAATCCAAATTATTCAATATTGTGGGTTTTTGACTTGGGATGGTTACAATGACCAAAAACTTGAGTCATGGTGTGTCATGCCCCGAGCCTACACCCTGGGCGGGATTGGCACTCGAGAACCATTGTGGGCCCCAAGAGAACCCTTGTACTGGCTTACTAACTCATTGGAAGACTTTAAGCATTAAGAAAAGAACTCAAATGCAATATAACTCAACTGTCTCAAACTAAACTCATAATGTTTTAGAAATAAACATTTAACTTAGCAAAAGTGGCATCTCAAATCTGAACATAAGCCAATAACAAGGTAAAGACAAATGAACTAACTGACTGTCTATCTATGAAGCCTCTAATAACTGAGATGGATGTCGGGACAAGACCCACGACATCCTAATGAACTAAATACTAAAAAGCAATAAAAAGGGATCATCCGGAAGCAAGGAGGCTCACCAACAAACAATGGAGCTCAACTAGAATCAACGATGCGCTGAATGTTGATCCTAGTTATCAGAATCTGCATCATAATAAGATGCAGGCCAACTGGCATCAATACATTGAATGTACGAGCATGCGAGGCGAAATCTAAAACAAGACATAAGATTGAAAGGAATTGAAAGAACATACTTGGGCTCAACTCAACTGACTCATTTCAATATAAAGCAATAAAATAAATGCAATATAAAGAAAAGCTTTAAAAACATGGATAACAACTCTATGTAATTAGAAATATAATAGTAAATCTGAATGTATGCAAAGAAACAATATAAACTCTGAATGTATACAAAAATATAAAATATTGTTGTGGGAGTTTCTCTAATCGACAACCATCACTATGAGCCTAAGTGGTGATACAATGTCTTGCCCACGCTGCCAGAACTGTCTTATACTTTGTCATCATATAGGACGCCTTAACTAAATGAATCCACTAGTCTATGCTAAAAAGCACTTAAGGAATCATCTAAAAGTATGATCCTTTACTAACCATGATGGCTACATGGTTTATGGAGATGTGAGTTATCTGAAATAAAACTCATCCCCATATCGGTGCTCAATACTACTCCCAAAATACTCAGCTCATATGTTTAAAAACATAACTTCTTTCTTTGGTTTGAGATAATTACTCAAAACTTAGTGTAAAAACTCTCTTGGAATCGATGTTCCCTTTCTTGCTCAAATGTGAAAACATTTACTCTTAAACTGAAAACTAGCTCAAAGGCTCTTTTGGAAATCAAGGTTTCCTTTCTTCTTTAAATGTGAAAGCATTTTACTCTTTGGGAATACATAGTCCCGATATACTTTTTTGAAGAAATGAACTTCAAATTTTACTCTTTACTCAACTCAAAACTCAAGTTTTAAAATAAAGTTAAAATATTTGTAAAACACTTTTGGAAGACTCTATGAACTTCTCTTGACTTGACCCTTAATTTCTCTTGATTGACTCTTAACTTCTCTTGACTTGACTCTTAACTTTCCTTGAATTGAATTATGGATTCAAGGTTTGTGATTTGTGATAGGAAAGATCTCATGATGTTTAGGAGTGTTTTTAGATAGTTAAACATGAGAAAAGATCAAGAAATCACTGTCTGGGAGCAAGTCCACGAAGTGGAGATGCATTTAATTATTTGGTCGCAAAAATTTCTTTGAGGCAGAACGGTCCGTGAACGCTCCACGACACGAAGAAACTTTCTGTGAAATAGGGGACCAGGTCCGCGACGTGGGCTGGGGCACCAAATTCGCCCGACTTTTTCCTTCTTCATTTTCTAACCCCAATTCTCCTAAATTTGATTCTTTTTCTCCAGTTCTTTTCAGATTCAGATACCCAATGTACTTACACAAGAATCTAATCAAACACAACTCTAAAATCGACCTTAAACTCTCAAGAACTCCTCAATCTCATCCCAAATTCAAGAACGAAAGTAATTCAAGAATATAACTCAAGAACATCAAAGTCTCAATCTTTTAGAAAGAAAATCATACTGAAATAAAAATGTTTAGCGCGTGGGTGAACGAACCCAATGCTATGTGAACTAACATACCTCGTAGGGATCACCCCTTGACGAAATCCACAATCAATTCTTGAAGATCTTGACGATTCTTGCTCCTTCTCCTCTTTTCTCCTCTTTTTTTTCTCTTCTCTAAAACCCTAATTCAATATTGTAAAAGCGTAAATTGAATCCTATCAGTTTAGACCCCAATTAATTACCAAAAAATGAAATTAAGTCATGGGGCATGGAAAAGACCATAATGCCCTTCTAAAATCCGAATTAGACTTTCCTTATTTGAACATCCCAACTTTAAATGGGCATATCCCACTCATACGAACTCGGAATTTACTAAACTCGGAGGCATTGGAAAGATTATTCCAAGATATTTCCTATGATATCTGGAAGCACACCTAACTCATCCCGATCTAGGATTTATGGCTGTTTGAAGTTGTCCCAAAAACTCAAATTGGCATACTTAACAAATTTTCTAGATTTTTATTCTTTCCCAAAATGACTATTTCCAATTTTTAACTTCTTTCTATCCCTTTCAATTAGCTAGATGTTACAATATCTCCCCCTTGGGAACATTCGTCCTCGAATGAGATTACTTTTAGTAGGCTAAGGGTGTAACATCAAGCATGCCGTTCAAACACCCAACAAGCATAATGCAATTACTACATGCCAACTTATAAATTAATACCAAGAAAGGAATTAATACCTTGATTTGGAACTTCTCCGGATTCGAAGAGATGTGGATATCTCTTCTTCATATCTCCCTCAGCTTCCCAAGTAGCTTCCTCAACAAATTGGTTCCTCCAAAGAACTTTGACTGATGCTACCTCTTTTGTTCTTAACTTGCGAACTTGGCAATCTAGAATCTGAACCGAAATCCCTTCATAAGATAAGCTACCCTTGATCCCAATATCTTCAGTTGGTATGATAAGTGAAGGATCTCCCATGCACTTCTTCAACATGGAAATATGAAATACCGGATGAACCGCTGCTAACTCTTGTGGTAGCTCTAACTCATAAACTACATTGCCAATCCTCTTGGATATTCTGTAAGGACCAATATACCGGGGACTAAGCTTCCCCTTCTTACCAAATCTCATAACACCCTTCATGGGTGAAACTTTTAAGTATACCCAATCATCTACTTCAAACTCTAACTCCTCCCTTCTCCTAACACCAGTGTAGGATTTCTGGCAACTCTACGTTGTTTTCAACCTCTCTTGAATGACTTTCATTTTCTCCATAGCTTGAAGAACTAAGTGTGGTCCTATCAACCTTTCTTCACTAACTTCAAACCATCCAACAAGAGATCTACATTTTCTCCCATAAAGAGCCTCATATGGAGCCATTTGGATGCTTGCATGGTTACTATTATTGTAAGCAAACTCAATGAGATGTAGGTGATCATCCCAATTACCGTTGAAATCAATCACACAATCTACCTTGATACCTCAAAACACCATCTCCCCTTTGTTCAAAAGCCATCACTTTTTTCTTATGAACACTTGCCTTTAATTTAAGAAATAAAGGATCTTGGTCTTGCTTTTCTTTCACTTCTGACACTAATGATGATTCAGCCCCATTCATCACCACTACTCTTCCTTCTGTGGAATCCATTAGTCGAACTCCTAGTCGTGCAAGTCTATGCACCACTTTTGCTAACTCTTTCTTATCTTTCTCAAAATGGGTGGTACATCTCATAGACAACCTGCTCAAGGCATCATCAACAACATTAGCCTTGCCTAGGTGATAGAGGATACACATGTCATAATCCTTGAGTAACTCTAACCACCTTCTCTGTCTGATATTAAGCTCTTTCTGACAAACACATACTGAAGACTCTTGTTATCGGTAAACACATCCACATGAACACCATAAAAATAATGGTGCCATATTTTTAAAGCAAATACTACGGCAGCCAATTCTAGATTATGGGTTGGATAATTCTTCTCATGAACTTTCAACTGTCTGGAGGCATAAGCTATAACTTTGTCATTCTGCATTAACACACAACCCAAACCAACTCTAGACGCGTCACAATATACAACAAAGCCTTGCGTGCCTTTTGGTAAGGTCAATATTGGGGCAGTAGTCAACCTCTTTTTCAATTCCTGAAAGATTTTCTAACAAGCTTCAGACCATTGAAACTTAACTATTTTCTAAATTAAATTGGTAAAAGGGGATGAGATAGACGAAAACCCCTTTACGAACCTTCTATAATAGCCAGCCAAACCCAAGAAACTCCTAATATCAGCTGGAGATGTAATTCTGCACTGCCTCTATTTTTTGAGTATCAACTTTAATTCCCTCTCCAGACACAATGTGGCCTAAGAATGCCACAGATTCAAGCAAAAACTCACACTTAGAGAACGTGTCATACAACTCTCCATCTTTTAGAGTTTGGAGAACTATTCTGAGATGACTAGCATGATCTTCTTCATTCCTCGAATAGATTAGTATGTCATCAATGAAGATGATAACAAACATATCTAAATAAGGTTTGAATACTCTATTCATAAGATCCATGAACGCTGCAGGCGCATTGGTCAAACCAAAGGACATAACTAGGAACTCATAATGACCATAACGGGTCCTGAATGTTGTCTTTAGAATGTCACATTCCTTTACTTTCAACTGATGGTAGCCTGATATGAGATCTATCTTAGAGAAACAAGTAGCACCCTAAAGCTGATTGAACAGATCATATATTCTTGGAAGAGGATACTTATTCTTGATGGTAACCTTGTTCAACTGGCGGTAATCTATCCACATCCTAAGGGAACCATCTTTTTCACAAATAATATCAGATCGCCCCAAGGTGAGACACTTGTCGAATGAAACCTTTATCGAAGAGGACTTTCAACTGCTCTTTAAGCTCTTTCAACTCTGCTGGAGCCATTCTATATGGCGGAATAGATATAGGATGAGTATCTGGAAGAATATCTATACCAAAGTCTATTTATCTCTCATGAGGGACTCTGGGAAGATCATCAGGAAAGACTTCTGGAAACTCTTTTACTATTGGAACTGACTGAATATGAGGTATCTCAACACTAGAGTCATTAACTCGGACTAAGTGATAGACACAACCCTTAGAAACTAACTTTCTCGCCTTAAGGTATGAAATGAAATGACCCTTAGGTACTGCTGAACTACTACTCCACTCTATGACTGGCTCATTAGGAATCTGAAACTTGACAACTCGAGTTTTACAATCTATTGATGCATAACAGGCATGAATTCAGTCCATGCCTAGAATGACATCAAAATCTACCATGTCTAACTCAACTAAATCAGTCATGGTGTTCTTGTGATTGATAGAAATGACGTAATCATGATATACTCGCTCAGCTAGAATAGACTCCCTAATAGGTGTAGAATCATAAAAGGGTTCACAGAGTTTCTCAGAAAGAACTTCAAAATTATTTGCAACATAAGGGGTTACAAAAGATAAACTTGCTCCTGGGTCTAGCAAAGCATAAACATCAATAGTAAAGACTTTGATCATACCAGTGACAACATATGGAGAATTCTCTTGCTCTTGGCGACTAGTGATTGCGTAGAGACGGTTTGCTCCTCCGCTAGTACCGGAAGTAGCTCCTCTAGGTGCAGCCCTGTCTGGTGGAGAAACTAGTGAAGATTGGGCCCTATTGCCCTGATTTCCACTACCTTGCCGATTTTTAGGGCACTCTTTCATGAAGTGACCCTCTTGTCCACACTTGAAACAACCTGTGGAGCCATTGCGACACTTACCCGGGTGGGTTATACCACACTTAGCACATGCAAGAACCCAGTTACTTCCTTGTGCCACACTACCCTGAGGTTGGGCAGGTCTAGCCCTGAAGTGCTGGGAATTCTGACTATTACACTCACCATTGTTTCTAAGTATAGGTGCCCTAGCAGATGATGGAGAAGGTCTTTTCTGCTTATGTTGTAAAGAAGACCGGTTAGCATTACTCTTTTGCTTCCTGGATTCATTCCCTGATGCTTTAGCCTTCTTATTCTTAAACCCCTCTCTATCCCTCAGGTTTTCCTCCTCAACTTGTTGCACATGGATCATCAGCCTTGCTATGCATATGTCACCTATTAGCATGGTTGTCTTACTTTCCTTATCTGACAGACGAGGCAACCCAATAAAAAATAAACTCATCATGCTCCTCATGTCGGGAACCATCTCTTTGCTTCTCTTAGCTCCGGGGAAAGAAACCCCCCATGAAAGCACTTTCAAAATAGTCCAACTCACAATCGGTTACGCGCAAGCACGAGTCATAAAAAACTTTTTAGAGATAAAACTCAAACATATGAAATAAGTATGAAAGAAGTGAAGGAATTTCCTAAATGTTGCAGCCTCCTAATTATAGATGTGACACGCTTCACACTGATAACTAGGACTCTACAGATACGGCTTCATAGACTTTCTAGAACTCTTGAAATCTGGGCTCTGATACCAAGTTTGTCACACCCCGAGCCTACACCCTGGGCGGGACTGGCACTCGAGAACCATTGATGGCCCCAAGCGAACCTTTGGTCTGGATTACTTACTCAGCGGAAGACTTTAAACATTAAGAAAAGAACTCAAATGCAAGATAACTCAATTGTTTCAAACGAAAGTCATAATGTTTTAGAAATAAACATTTAACTTAGCCAAAGTGGCAACTCAAATATGAACATAAGCAAATAACAAGGTAAAGACAAATGAAGTAACGAATTGTCTATCTATGAAGCCTCTAATAACTAAGATGGATGTCGGGACAAGACCCATGATATCCTAATGAACTAAATATTGAAAAGCAATAAAAAGGGATCCTCCGGAAGTAAGGAGGCTCACCAACAAACTCTGGAGTTCAACTAGAATCAACGATACGCTGAATGCTGATCCTGGTTACCTGAATCTGCATCATAATAAGATGCAGGCCAACTGGCATCAGTACATTGAATTTACGATCATGCGAGGGGAAAGATAAAATAAGACATAAGCTTGAATGGAACTGAAAGAACATACTTGGGCACAACTCAACTCAACTGACTCATTTCAATATAAAGCAATAAAATAAATGCAATATAAAGAAAAGATTTTAAAACATGGATAACAACTCTGTGTATTTAGAAATATAATAGTAACTTTGAATGTATGCAAAGATACAATATAAACTCTGAATGCATATCAAAATACAAAATACTGTTGTGGGAGTTTCTCTAACCAACACCACCACTATAAGCCTAAGTGGTGATACATCGTCTTGCCCACACTGCCAGAATTTTCTAATACTTTGTCGTCATATAGGACGCCTTAACTAAGTGGATCCACTAGTCTATGCTAAAAAGCACATAAGGAATCATCTAAAAAGTATGATCCTTTACTACCCATGATGGCTACATGGTTTATGGAGACGTGAGTTATCTGAACTCAAACTCATCCCCATATCGGTGCTCAATACTACTCAAAAAATACTCATTTCATATGTTTTAAAACATAACTTCTTTTTTTGGTTTGAGATAATTACTCAAAACTTAGCTTAAAATCTCTCTTGGAATCATTGTTCCCTTTCTTGCTCAAATGTGAAAATAATTACTCTTTAACTGAAAACTAGCTCAAAAGGCTCTTTTGGAAATCAAGGTTTCCTTTCTTCTTTAAACGTGAAAACATTTTACTCTTTGGGAATACATAGTTCCGATATACTCTTTTGAAAAAATGAACTTCAAACTTTACTCTTTACTCAACTCAAAACTCAAGTCTTAAAACAAAGTTAAAACATTTGTACTTTTGGAAGACTTTATGAACTTATCTTGACTTGACTATTAACTTCTCTTGACTTGAGTCTTAACTTTCCTTGAATTGAATTATGGATTCAAGGATTGTGGTTTGTGATAGGAAAGATCTCATGATGTTTAGGAGTGTTTTTAGATAGTTAAACATGAGAAAAGATCAAGAAATCATTGTTTGGGAGCAAGTCCACGACGCTGAGATGCATTTAATTATTTGATCGCGAAATAAATTTTGAGATAGAACGGTCCATGATCACTCCGCAACGTGAAGAAACTTTTTGTGAAATGGGGGACCAGGTCCGCGACGTGGACTGGGGCAGCAGATTCGCCCAACTTTTTCCTTTTTCATTTTCTAACTCAAATTCGCCTAAATTCGATTCTTTTTCTCCAGTTCTCTTTAGATTCAGATACCTAGCATACGTACACACGAATCTAATCAAACACAACTCTAAAATCGACCTTAAACTCTCAAAAACTCCTCAATCTCATCCCAAATTTAAGAACGAAAGCAATTCAAATATGTAACTCAAGAACATCAAAGTCTCAACCTTTTAGAATGAAAATCATATTGAAATAAACATGTTTGGCGCGTGGGTGAACGAACCCAATGCTATCTGAACTCACATACCTCGTAGGTATCACCCTTTGATGAAATCCACAAGCGATTCTTGAAGATCTTGACGATTCTTGCTCCTTCTCCTCTTTTTTTTCTCTTCTCTAAAATCCTAACTCAATATTGTAAAAGCGTAAATTGAATCCTATCAGTTTAGACCCCAATTAATTACCAAAAAACAAAATTAAGTCATGGGGCATGGAAAAGACCATAATGCCCTTCTAAAATCTGATTTAGACTTTCCTTATTTGAACATCCCAACTGCAAATGGGCATATCTCACTCATACAAACTCAGAATTGAGTAAACTCAGCGGGGTTGGAAAGATTATTCCAAGATATTTCCTACGATATCTGGAAGCACACCTAACTCATTCTGAGCTAGGATTTATGGTCATTTGAAGTTGACCTAAAAACTCAAATTGACTATTTCCAGATTTTTATTCTTTCCCAAAAATGACTATTTCCAATTTTTTACTTCTTTCTAGTCCTTTCAATTAAAGAGATGTTACATGGTGACACTTGCTATAACCCACTAGGAAGTAAGCCAATTTGTAACCCAAAATGACAATTAACAAGACTACATGGTAGAAACAATAAATATGAGCGACATATGAAATAATTTCAGGAACGTGATGGAAGACAAGAACAAAAGCAAATATATACAATAAAAAATGCAAGATCGACACCCAAAACCTTCTAGTCATAGGTACAGAGCTTCTAAAGACAAGCACAAGTCCAAAAAAATGGACAAAATATACAAACTTATCCCAAAAAGCAAAAGACTAGTCAAAAGCTAAAATAGAAGGAGACGGGCTAATCCAAAATGCCATAAGCTCGCCCTAACCTCCGAATGTCCCCTCAACCGGCTCGATATCAACCTTGGCGACTGGTGTTGTGACCTGCATCACAAAAAAATATGTATAGTATGAGTACCAACATAATAGGTACCAGTAGGCTTCATAGGTCAACTGAGCTGGAAAAGTAAAAGCAATAATAAAAAGCGGAAAGGAAACAACTAGAGGTCACATAAAGAAAATAGTAACGGGGATC